>JAPMOB010214638.1:0-12235 GCA_029875015.1 Lepomis gibbosus
ATCAGCCTGTTAAAATGACAGTTAACCTGAGTTACAGCTGCACCTAGCTAAGCTAGCTAGCTAGCTCCGCACACAGCCGTCAGGGCGCTTCCTGGTTGCAAAAACTCGACATGGCGGCGCCCTATCAGCCAAACTCGAGGCTTCAAAACGGCGGTCCACAAACCAACGGGTGACGTCATCATGACTATGTCCATTTCTCATATACAGTCTATGTGTATGACACATTATGAATTTCCGAAAGGACTAATAAATATCTATCGCCTATAAACGTGCACAGCTGATCCTGCCGCCAAGCAAAAGTACTTCCTAAACAACACACAGATGAATCGCTGAAATAATCTATAGAAGCTTCAAACACTAAAATCATCGTTAGCTGCAGCCGTACTTCAATCTGCACATTGTTACCTGCAGTGAATGACGCAGAGACAGAGGGAAGGACGACCGGAGGGAGCTGTCTGAGGGCTCCGACCACGCACGGAGACACGACGCCCAGAGTGCGACAATATGGCGGCGCATGTTAGCATAATTTGATTCTATTCGGCCAAGTTCATTCCCCGATGTGCTTCCGATCGGCCAATACTTTTCCTCACCTTACAGTTCATTTTGTAGAAAGTTACTGTAAAACTTCACTTGGAGCAGCCAGGCTTTGCTCCAATCACTGAGCTCACCCTGTCCATCAGGCCTTTAATTCCTTTTGCACAAAAGTCTTGCTCAGCACAGACGGGAAATAAGCTGCTATCAAGCTGTTTGTTTCAACCAGTATGGTTGGTTTACTTGGTAACATTACTGCTGAATTAAGCTTTTTTCTTCTGCTTGTTTACCAGTACGTCTTTATTTAAATCTTTCTAATTGTTTCTATAAAGTTAAGAAAGGGTAAATTGTAGACAATCTAACCGGCGTACAATGTGTAGCATGTCCATATAAACAAGAGTTTTAACATTCATATTTGTAAACATGATTTAAGCAGCTTAGAAGCAGCTCAAGAGGGCGAGCCGGTGAGCTTTAAGAGGCTTCATACATCCAGAGAGGTTTTATATAAACCGGAAGATGCGTCTAATTAGGACTAGGTTCTTGGTTGAAGTTTTAGTAGTTTTAGTTTAAGCTGAAATGATTTTGTTTTGTTGACTGATGGTTTCTAAATAATGTCTCAAAATGTCGTGCCATGCAGCTGCATCCCCGTCTGAAGCGGCGTTAAAGTGTGTGTCAGGCTTCCTCTGCTCCGTGTTGTGTTTGCTGGTTTATCTGAATGTGACCTGTTACACAAACAAGTCACGCTCTTCCGTAATGGGCTCCTCCGTCATTCCTGCACGCAGCCGCCGCAGCGCTCTCTCTCACCACATTCACGCACAACCGCTTCGTGCCAGACGATTACAGTGATGAATGAGAGCGAGAGAGAGAGAGAGAGAGAGAGAGAGAGAGCGCCACCGCCGGCTGCAAAAACAACAAACCAGCAGTAAAAAAAAAACAAAACAATGCAGACTGATTCCTCCTCGACACAGCGAGAGGGAAGCATGAGGAAACATCAACATAAAAAGTGCTCAGACAGAAAGAGCCTCAAGGTGATCATGACCCACAATGCCTTGCAGCTAACTCCTCCCTGGCCACATTTCATATTGAGTTTGGTGGAGGTTACGTTACCTCCTGCCTCGGGTGAAGACACCCTTGACTTTAACCTCCTTTGGATAACTTTGAGCTGGATGACTGAGAGCCTTCACAGATATTATTATATACACTGATGTCTTCTCCTCCTCTCTCTCAGCTCGCGTCTCTGCTGCAGCATATTTTTCTTCCATTGTGCAGATGCAGTGGGTTTAAGGGCGTCTCACAGTGAACCACATTAAGTTTAGGAATCAGAAATAGAAATCTTTAAAGTAACATTTCTTTCTTTTTGTTTTTTACACTATACTTGATGTTTAATTTGTGGCGTTGATGAAAAGCTCATTTTATTTTTCACTTGTAAATCCACCTACACTCTAATACACAAGCATAATTATAATCCCACTTTAAATTTGCTTACAGCAGCGGTTCCCATGTGTCACAAGGTATTCTCTAACGCCAGACAGAAATTCAATACTTAATAATAATAATAACGTTGCTGCAAAAACCTGAATTGCATTTTGTGATAATGTATGCGGCAAGTGAGCTTATTATTTTTTTGGTTTATTTTAATATGTGAGATGTATATTTAGAGTGTATATTGTTCCGTCCCAAGGTCTAGGGGTGTCCTGGACGCAACTTAAAAGTGTGGCTTCCCACTCTTCCCATTTCCAAACAATGCCAGAATAAATTAAATATAATTTAGCAGTTTTAGTAGCTTCAGAGTTGAGCAATCCCCAAAACAATCTAAGAAAACTAAAACTTTCCTAAACCAAAAACAGAAAGTAAAGAAAAGACAAAGCTTCTAATGTAAAAACGGAGAAAAAGGGTGCAAACAAAAAGGGCTTCTCACTTCTACACAGCAAAGAAATATCTGTATATCACAACAAAAATGACTGAAGCCAACAAAACAATCAGAATTACGAAACTAAGCTACACAGATTCACTTACAAAGTCTCCTGTAGTCACAGCAGTTTTCTGCTCAGGACTAACAGACATAACACGCAGGCTCAGGTTGGGAATAACAGAGAGAGAGAGAGAGAGAGAGAGGGAGGAGTTCCTGTCAGTGGGGCTTAAGATGGCTGCTGTCATCCAGGTGACCAATCAGGAGACTTCCAGTCAGCTCTGCAGGACCAATCCACTGTGCCCACCTGTTCTCCATTACCTGCATACACTCACTCTTAGGGAGGAGAACAGCTGACTTTGCAGGGGGAGATAAAAACAAACCCCAGGGTCATAATGATATATATAATGTATATCTAGAACTTGAAGAATATTTTAAAATAGAGAAATATTTAAAATTGAATTAATCATAATGGATAAATGTTTTGCAGTGCACTTATTCTGTTATTTAAGTTTACTGGTGAAGAGCAGGCTGTCCCATTAATGCTTGTTCTGGTAATTGAGGCTCTCTCGTCGTTAGCTGTTGAACCAGAGGAAGAGACCAGCTGTGGAGTCGCACGGTTTTTATGTCCTGAGTTGCTGCTGATATTATCCAGCAAAAAAAACCATTGTGGACATCTGTAGAAGAAAGTCTGTGTATTTTACCAACTCACATCTGAAGTCAAGTGGATGATTACAGAAATGCATCTGTTGGGACACGAGCACGCCAGGACGATCAGCCAGTTTGCGTTTTGCGGGAACAGATAACAATTTTTAAAGACTTGCTGACAAATAAACTGTGGCAAGTTCCAGGTTGGCTGATCCCCGATGACACTGTTTTACCTTTTCAAATCAAAAGTAGAAGGTTTTTTAAACCCGTTAAAAACAGGTGTCTGCCTCCCTGTGGAGGAGTTTTCTATGTCCGTTTACTAACTTTGTTGGCAGCATGGATCCCAACCGCTGATAGAAACAGGGTTCCATCGCTGCAACTACTGCAGAGTCATTTGACCCTTTAACACTGAAGACAAACGCCAGATGTTTTTATTTCTTTTACTGAGTCAGTTTTCACCATATCATTTACCTGCTGGTCGGCATCCCTCAACCTCAAACAGAAAAACTCATTAACAAGGGGGATGAAAGTCAGCAGCACGATGATTGGCACTCTGCAGGAAAGTCTATCTGACCTGTGCCACAAAGAGTTGTTATCGAAGGCAGAATCCATTGTGTCTGACAGTAGCTCCGCCCTCTGAACTTTAGGTTCCTGCTCTCAGCCAACCATCAGCCAAAACAAACAGATATCGTTTCTCTTTCTAATCCTTTGCCACACCATCTCATGCCTGTTTCTCTCTTCTGTTTTCACTAACATTGTCACCTTTTGTGCTTTATGTGTTCACCTTTCTGGATGTATTATGTTTGGGTATGTAGATTGAAAAGTCTGGTTGTGCAACAGAAACACTTGCTTAGGGTTAAACACTGACATTAGAAGAGTCACTTCAGAGTCATCCAATAAGAATGGAGTCTGTCTGGAGTCTGGTCTTCACTCCCCTCTCTCTCCTGATCTTTGACTTTCTCCCCTTTTTTGTATAATGTTCCTTTTTTTTCTTCCTCTCTGTCGCCATTGCAGCTTCTATTTTTCTGTTTCAGTACTTTATTTTACCTGCCTTGTTTTTCCATCTTCCGGCCAGCCTTTATTACCTCATAAATTTTCTCCCTCTTTATATAGTTCTTTATATTCTCCTCCTTTTTTTTTAGTCGTGTCTTTCTTTCACTCTCTCAAATCTTTTTGTTTCATTTTAAATTTGCTTTATTAGCAGGAAAGTAATTAAAATTAATATTTCCAAAGATGTGCAGTGTACACATTTAACAGACAAAATAATTGCATCACGTTAGCAGATTACGTTCAGCACATACAATGCTGTATATATCATATACTATGTGCTGCCTTCTTTCTCCTCCCTATCTCTCTGCTCAGATTTATATCGTGTAACGTTTCCCATTTCATTCCTCCCCTCCAGTCAGAATATCATGGCCTGGCTGAGATGAAGACATTACTCAGCCACAGCAGCGTCTCTGTGAAACCCTAAATAAACCCCGACACTCTCCGTCTGCTCTGCTTTTGAATATTTAAACAGACCTGACGTACATTCGGCCAACTCGTAAACATAATGTTGCATTTGTTCTGTCTGCGGCGCCGCTCTCGTTCTGGCTTTATCGACGCTGAAATCCAGTTTATGTTTGAACTATATTTATCACGAGAGCTTTGAAGTCTGAGACAAAAATAGATTTTTGGTGCCGCGATGTTTAGAGCGCTCCTTCCCCCGCCGCTGTCTGAAGAATACCTGCTCTCATCTCCATTCTCTGTTTTAGGGGAGTCAGCTGTCCTTTTAATTCATTGATGAGGCAGAATATAGAAGAGCATTCATGGTTTTACTAAATGCCACCGCTCCTTGTAGCTGTTGGCACTATTTTATTCTCCACTTTTCAATAATCATCTGTAAGATAAGAATTAGGAATTAGAGGTTGATGTTACTCCATAAGGGACCCCCATACTGTACGTTAAATAAGTTGCTTGGCTGGATGTCCTGTAATTATTTAAGAGCGTATTTGATATTTATAAATGTAAGCGAGCTTAGAGAGGTAATAAGAATTTAATTCACAGATGTGGTGGTGCGCACACACATCGGTCCTGATGGAACTGAGGCAGCGACATAAAATACATCGATTAAACATGTGCAGTAACACGCTAACATGAGTTCAGTCTGTCCTGAAGAGCCTGTGGTTTAAGGCCTCACATCAGCAGCTATTCTTGGCACAGATGATGAGAATGTTTATGCGGGGAGAGACGTTCTGCTGATGACGTCTGTGGTTTTCAGTGTTTCGACTGATCTGATTTGAGGTGATCACAATCCCACCACCAAGTTGTTAAATGAGCTTCTCTATGTGCCGCTGTTAAACGTGACAGAAGTCAGTTTCTTGCTGTTTATGCAACACAAGCTGTTCAGAGTTACAAACCGCTTTATTTGCATAGTTGGAGGTGATCGCGTTTTTACCGTCAAGCTCGCCATCTTCAGTCCCATCCGCCGTACGAATCTTCGCCCCGGTTCCCGTTCACTTCCCGATCCCCAGCTGCCTCGGCAGATTTCCGTGTTTTATTTAAGATCAGAACGCTGTTAGACTTCATGCTGTAAGGTCACGCTCGTGCACTGTTTATAGTTTGTGATCGCTCTCAACAACATTAAAAAGCACATCAGAGCCCCGCCGTCATGATCTGCAGCGTAATGTCACCGTGCCCTCAGGGCGTCCTCACAGGGACAATAGTACTGCTTTAAACACACAGCCCCCTGATGCGTGTCAGGGAGATCAATGCTTTGGCACAGTGGGGGTCCGAAGTTCTCTGTGTGCCTTAAACTCATGGATGTATTAATATTTGATTGTCTTATTAAGAGACTATTATATAACTTGAAACCACAGGCCCTACCAGCCCCCCCCTTTCATTTCCTTCTTATGCAGCACTGGTTTCAGTCTGATTGCCCACCTGTTTTTCCCTTAATCACCACGGCTCCTCTCGCATTAATGGAAGATACTGACCGAGCATTTCAGGATCCACAAGAGCAGATTACTTTATCTTTAATGAATGATGATGTGGTAATTCTAACTCACATCTCTCGACATGTTTTATTAGTTTTATGCGTCGATTTGGCTCTTGGTGAAAAGAGGACAGACCGGATCTGTGCCAAATGCAAGTTCATTTTAAATTCGTATATCACAAGTGCTAAAGAGGGAATGCAATTCTTGGAATGAGCTGTGTAGTTTCTATTAAATTGAAGCATAACACGGTCTTAAGATGAAGTGTTTTGCTGGCATTAAGCAAATTGGCAAAATGGTGCAACAGCTGTCCTGTAGGAAGGAACCAATTCCTCTGCAATTTTTTTCCAATCACACTCCGTCCAGGTTCACCAGCTGGCTCAGCAGGAGGGAACCAGCTCCCTTCTCTGCCTCCAAATCCCTCCTGCTCATGCCGCAGTTACAGAAATCCACGTAATCAAGGACCTGGACTCTTTACACCAAGAGAACCACAGGTTGTTTGTCCTATCAGCCAATTAATAAACTTCACCTGGAAGCTCAGGTGTAAATCAGCCCTTAATTACATGTCTGGAGTAAAATCAGCTACATCCTGTGTTCTGTGCCTGTTTCAGTGATATGTTAGTACATCTAATTAATTACAGGGTCTGGTTCAGATCCTTTAAGAGAGGAGCTGTAAAGACTTAAAGGTCAGCTCACATCAGAACACTCTGTGTTTTAAAAAAGGCAGAAGCAGAAATCTGTACAGCAGACGTCCTTCACGTAGTGTTTGAAATAATGGGACAAAAGATGTTTGTCATGTTTTGTTATTTTACACAGATAGCATTCAAACAGTCACATAGAAATAGATCAAATGTCAAACAAGAATATGGACAAAAAAATCTAATTTCAAACAACAAAAGGTCGTCATACACAAACAAAAGTAGTAATCTGTGTACTTGTTGGTGAATATTATAAACGGATCATGTCCAAAGAGTAAGACTAGTCTTTTCCAGCTGCACAGAAAATGGGCTTTTTAATTTGAAAGTGGTCACCAGTGGTTAATGGGGATTTTAGTGATTAAGATGGAGACTCCCTGAGACTCTTTCCTTATTACCTCATACAGCAGGTCCACACGAGGACCTGAACACTGGTGATGCTTTTTGGCTTGTCTGCCAGTTTAGATGCTGAACTGTACTGTTAAGTAAAAAGAAGATTCACCTACATGCACCCGAGACTGTCCTGCACAGAAAAACTGCAAAATCAAATCCCCAAAAAAACCAAATTCAAGTGACAAAGGTCTCTCGGTAGTAATTATAGCCGTGTTTCCACCTGAAGTAGCCAGAACTTTTAGTCCCAAGAACTACTTTTCAAGGAAGGTTCTTTCAGCTCATTGTGTGCATTTCCACCTCGGTCTAAAGGACCTAATTAGGCAAATTAGTCCACTGACGTATGTTCTGTCTGTGACGTACGGCGTACAAAGCGACACACAGGCGTCATTATTTATGCGACACTGCATCAGCACAGTAACCATGGAGGAGATACAAGTTGTGCTGCTGTTAATCGAGATTTATTCGTTTGCAAATGTGGTCGTGACGGGAGCTACAGAGGACGTCAGGTGACGTTATTGTAGAGCAACAAAGCTACGGCTGGACAATAAAACAATAACAATAATTATCGCGATGTAATCTTTTTCAATAACAATATAACAAATGTTCAATAAATGTTTGATTTATTTCATCTGAATCACACATGAATTAGGACTGAATTTTTTACCAAGATGTTTATTTTGTTGAGGAAAAAAGCTTTTACTTAATTTATTTTTCGTGCATATTTGTTGAAAAAGATTTTATCATAAACGTTTTGAATGTTCAGCCTCAGATTCGTGAAGTGATCCGCTGAAAATCAATCAAATGTTTGTCACGTTCTGACCGTAAAGAAAAGTTTAAACCACAAGTAACAGTCAGGATTTTTCAACTTTCACTGAGCAGCAAAAATCAGCCTATAAACTCTAAAGATTTGAAACCATTCGATTATAATTGTAACCTTGGTGACGAAGGTCTCCTAACCTTGATGAAGTACGTATCTCAACCCAAACCATCATCTTCCCCTAAACCTAATTGTTTTTGGAAGTGTCGCATCATGAAACTGATGTTGGAGATTTGAAACAGCTCTGGAAGACGCAGATAAATGGTGTCGTCCTGCTGATAGTTGTGTCGGATCAGGTTTGTGTTGTTCAAGAGGGCAGCTCCAAACAGAGTCTTTTATCTTTGAATTTGAAGGATGGGATCCATAGCACGGTGCAGAAATATTAAACTGAGGTTGTGTGTGGTGGCTTTTAGGTAAAGACGTCGCAGTTGTCTCACTTTGACTGTGTCTTCTCATGTGTCTATGATGGTTCATTTATTTTTTTGTGACTGTTATCTCTGGTGGTCTCCCTGTTAGGAGGTAGCCAATCCCCTGCAGGCTCTGCACGCTTATTTCCCTCTCATTAGCATACGCCTCCTCAAATCTGCATATGGAGCACTCAGGAAAACACCGCAGAGCTCTCAGGGGGGGTGTGGATTGAATTTTGAAAGGACTACACTGACCTAGCATCGCCTCTGAGATAACCACCACAGCGGGGAGTCCCACAAACTGGAGAATTGTGGGAAGGTGAGCCGCTGTAGTGATTAACAACGTGCAAACGACAGTAACCGTCTTTAATCCTTTAGAGCTGACGATCAAATCTAAAGATGAATCGTTTCACCGTCACCTGCTCACTGGTGCTGAAGCGTTACTTAGTTAAACAACAGAAAGTTCACCTAAAAGCTGTTGCAGGGTTCAAACCTGTGACGTTCTGGGACAGTCTGACCAGCCAACACACAGGCTGTCTGGTGTGTTTTAGACAAACCACCTTATTGAAGTAGCACATGTGCTTTGCAGTGACTGTATTTGATAAACAAACCTTAGAGGACGCAGGTGTGTACGAGCTGGCATAAAGCATCTGTTACATAACTGCTGCTTCCACTACGATGCAAATATGTTTGTTTTTGTCTGTGACTGAGGTTTTGTTGGATGTTTTTTTTTTTATGCACCCCCAGCATGGCACTGCCTACTGCGCTGTACTGCTGCTGTTGATCTCTGAGTGGAATTCACCCCCAGATAAACATGTAGCCCCATAAAGCAGCACAGGGCTAAATGTTGAACTAATTAAGATGCCATATGTTTGTAATATTTGCTCAAATAAAATGTGCTGCATGGACACTGACGGCAAAATACAGAGGAAAACAAATGTGCAAATTACTAAGCGTAAAGAGAAAAGCCTATTTAAAGCCTTGCTCATTTTTTCTCCATATTTTGTTTCCCAGATAAAAAGTACAAGTTGTTTGGCACAGCTTTAATCATATGTAGTCCAAATAATACATTTCTTGAAGGGGAAGAGTTTTAAACCTTTTCAGCTGGGGTGGCTGGATAAGGAATGTGCCTACGGTGTGGGAGATCCGGATACCATTCCCACCGTAACATCCAACAAATTTGTCCCTGAGCAGGACAGCTAACCCCAAGAAAAGTTAGGAAACCAGGGGTTCTTAACTTTCTGGCAGTTTGACCCCTTTTTGAGGCTGAAAACATTTTGCGACTACTTTTTCAAAGCACATGTTTTTTAACAAAGACCTGTGATCTGTGATCACGTTTCTGCTAATATGACAGTTGTTACTTAGCAGCAAACCAAAGATTACAGATCCCTGCGCTGTAATCTCTGATTTGACTGACAGGACAGCTGATTTGGTGGTTGCCTAGCATGGTAAAAACGCAGCGCTCTGCTCTTTTCCAAATTCAACCAAAAAAAAGGCGCTGCTGTGCGCCGCGCGTTTTCAAACCTCCAAAGAGTTTTCTGTCTGATCGGGGCCTGAGTCGTCTTCGGTGTTGGCGGTTGGCATCACCGCCGCCTACTGGATTAAACAGTGTCCACCCAAAGTGATTACATTCGCAACTATAGTCCGTGTAGTTATTTTTAAGCTATTTTTTTCTATTTTGTGCCTATAGTAGCATTTTCCCGACCCCCAGGTTAAGACCCACTGCTCTAGAGTTGTGTGACCTCTGACATATAGCCGTTGCAAGTTGCTCTGAATAAAAGCATCAGCTAAATGAGAAATTAATTTATTATTTGTCAAAACTTAGTCACTTCATCAATTCTATATACTCTATACTGTACTCTGTACTATATACTAAGTTTGATTTGATTCATAAAAAGAAGAGACTCCAGACTTGACTTAAAGACACGACTTAAGACTGCTGCACCTGTCAGCAGACTCTGGATCAAGCCTGATCCACCTCTGACCATACCCACCAGTGATGTAACGGGGCCCTTGAGAATACCTGTACATCACTGGTGACAAGCATAGACAGTATATTACTGGATGAAGCTACCCCGCAGATTTGAATGGAGAGCAGTGAAGCCAGTTTTGGACCAATAAAATGCGACTACGGTTCTACTTCCTGTCGGCACCAGCGTCTACTGCGCATGATCGCTTGTGGTTTAATGACGTAGAGCGACGGCAGAAACACCTTCTTTCAGGTAGCTGCATAGCTGCACCAACATAAAGTTTCATAGCTCAGTGTGTTTGTCTGAGTCAGACCGCCTGTGTTTAATCATCCCACCTACAGGCTCACCTGCCAAACACCAACGCAGCTCACTGATGTCTGAATATTTCTTTAGATTGTCAAGAGTTTATAATCCAAGCAATACGGTTTTATCTCTCATGTGCGGCGGGCTGTCACATGGTTTTGGTGGCATTTTTGGGCCCACATAGAGCCCTCCATTCAGGCTTTGGTCGGCTTCACTTTTCGTTCTCCGGCTTCACCCCCCCCTTGGTTAAACCAAAGTTAAAACATTGGAAGTCAGCAAAAACCTGCAGCTTGACCTGCAGTTCACTAATGACAACGTGCCTAGATCCAAGTTGCTCATTGACTGCTGTTTTGACCACTGAACAACACCGACTTTGTTGGTGGAATGAAGAATGGGAACATTTTAAACAAATCTAAACAAGAAGAAGCAGCTTTGTTTTTATGCACCACCTATCTGTTTGGGTTTGTCTGTAAATATCATCAGAGTTCAGTCTAGACCTGCTCTTTTATGGAAAGCGCTCTGAGATAACGGTTGTTGTGATCTGGCGCTGTATAAAAAAAATTAAATTGAATCTCTGCAGGTTTGCTATTGTTACTTTTTTTGGTTTGCAGCTGCCTTTTATTAACTCCAATGTTATTGCCTTAGGTTGCTTTTACGTTTTCTCTTGATGCCTTTCATGTTTTATGTAAAGCACTTTGAATTGCCATGTTGTGTGCTATTCAAACAAACATAACTAGCTACCGAGCAGTAACCTTGGAAAGATTGCTTCAGAAATATTGCCACAAAAACTGCAGTCTGTGAATGAGATCATGACGGGATACAAACTGTTGTTAGGCCTCTAACAGAGTTAAGTACCAGCTCTTACATCGCCATGTTTCTTTCAGAGTCATGGAAAACACTTACTGATCTCAGCAACTGCTTCAACCGTCTGATTATCTGTCCTGCCCCGACCGATTTAACAGCCAGCTGATTGCTCTACCCTTGGTTTGATCAAACTGTGAATTGTTTCTGTGTTCAGAGATGTTGAACCCAGCATGCAGGTACAATAAACTGTAGTACAGATGTTTCTTCATCATATGCTCTTGCCGTCATTCAAGTCAACACTTGATTACACAGTATATGTCAGTTTACATTTAAGAAAGTACCACAAAGCAATACTTTTAACAAACACAAAGTGCAGAAGTTGAAAAAAGAAGTGGCTTTAAAAAAAAATGCCATTAACATTAATACATTGCTTGTGATTAGCCAGTATTTAAAGGGGCTGTATGTAGTTTTTCTACTAAAATGAATCCTTTTTTTATTGCCTGTGTGCGAAGGGGTTGTAATCTGACATTAAAATGATCCACCTGCCAGCTATTAACTCTGAAGGCAGGTATTCCTATTCGAAGGCTCCGGGTCGGATTTTCTGCGAAATCCAGTGACTGAGCATGCCCACACTCCCGAGCCTGTCGCTGTGTCTACTGACTTTGCACACTGACACTGCAACTTACGACATGGAGCCTGCTAACACTAAGGCCCCGTTTACACGATGGGAAAACGCAGATATTTCTCTGCGTTTTGCCCTCTCATTTACACGAAAACGCCGTT
>JAPMOB010214639.1:0-12994 GCA_029875015.1 Lepomis gibbosus
TTACGCAATTTACAGAGAAAATTAATCAATAAACTGCACTTAAGGAGGGGATTGTGACATTATAGAACAAAAATATGAGAAATACATTGTATATAAAACATTTATTTTACTAAGAACCTGTAAAAACTGTTAAGCATGTTAAGGAAATTAATTAATTTTAAAATAAATTATGGTCGGACCAAATGACATTTTTTAAGGCCACAAACAGTTTATGCAGCTGAAAAAACACTAAAATAATTTAATTTGAAAAAAATACATTCATTTATGTGTACATGGCATTCTTAATGTTTGAACAACTGCAAAATCCTTATACGTCAATGACCCACGAACACATGATTCAGTTGTGGATCTGTCTTTGGTTTCCTCATGGCCTGCCTTCCTGACAATATGCTGGATGTTTGGCTCTTGAAGCGGATATATTTGAAGCCAGAGGTAAGCAACACACTCCTTCTAAAAATACTATTTTATTTAAGGCTTCTACAACTAACTCTGTTTCTGTATTTAGCTGATGCTTGTGATATGTCAGGGTTGTGATATCTGGCATGTGTAATCATGTGTTTGTGTGTGTATACTTGGGTGCAGGTCAACGTGTGTGCAAGGCAGGGAAAGGGAAGCCGTGTTACAAGCTGGCGTATTTCTCCGAGCTCCGGAGGAAGCTGAACTTCGTAGAGGCAGAGCTCGCCTGCAGACGGGATGGAGGGCAGCTGCTGAGTGTGGAGTCAGCGTCCGAGCAGAAGGTCATAGAGCAGCTCATCACAGACCTCCGTCCAACTGATGGAGACTTCTGGATAGGTCTCCGTCGTAACCATGGCGACGAGAACAGCAGCTCAGACTGCTCCTCGCAGTACTACTGGTTGGACGGCAGCAAGTCTACATTTAGGTAGGTGGCTATCTTGAGGGTCAAAGGGTCAAAAGAGTAATAGAGTAAAATATCAAATGTTGGATGAGGAATGTGTGCTGAAGAAAGATGTTTCCTTATTTGATTTTTAATAAAAAGTTTTCCAATGATAAATGTCATCTTTGGCACTATCAATCCTGAACTTTTTAGGCCTATACTGATACTGGTTTTGAATGTTTAAAAGTTGTTTTTAAATATTTTTTCAAACTTAAAATATATTTTTTAAAAGGATTCCTTAATTTTTTTGTCAAAAATTGACATAATGGATAAACTGTTTCTCATTAAATTGCAATTTCTCATTACTTATCGGCTGACAAATGCAGATGCAGAAATTTCTGCAATAAGCTAATATAGGCCAACATTTCAGACTGGCCTATTTATCAGTCTACCTCTAATGTTGTCTAAACACAAGCATATGTACAACAATTTTTCCTGAATAAAACAGTCTAAAACTAGGAGTTTTTAAACATTTAATTTAGAACAATAAGCTAACAATATGAATACAAACCTCACCAGACAGCTTTCAGAACTCAACAGCTTTCGATACGCAGTGCTAAAGACACTTTTCAGATGTACTAAAAAAAAGTATTGTTTTTTTGTTACTTTTTTAAGTTTTGTAAAGATTTTTGTTAAAGCATGTATATGATTTTGTACACGTGCTTTGTGTGTGTGTGTGTTTGTTGTAGAAACTGGCACTGGGATGAGCCATCATGCGGCTATGAGGTGTGTGTGGTGATGTATCACCAACCGTCCGCTCCTCCTGGTCAGGGGGGGCTGTACATGTTCAAGTGGAACGACGATAATTGCGAAACCAAAAACAATTTCATCTGCAAATACACTGCAGGTCCTGCTGACACAGTATTTCAATATTCATTAACTTTGAAAATACTTTTAACATTGCTGACCGTGATTCTTTTTCTCCACAGAGGAGCCACTGGACCCTTCCCCTTCTCCACACCCCACTACAGCAACAAGTAAAATGTGCTCAGCGTGAAAAAATTTCACAGCATGATTTAGCGGAGATTTTGACAGTCACTAAATCTGCCACTCTCTGTCTCTTTTAGCTCTGAATTTGGTTTACATCATCATTCCCACCATTCCCCTGATACTGCTGTTACTGACAGTGACCGGAGTTTGCTGCTTCAAACTGCTTGCCAGACGGTGAGGATCCGAAACTATGGAACCGCTGTGTTTGCAATTATATGTTGTTATCTCGAGATAACAAAGCTTGTTTTCTTGTGATAACGTGTTATCTCATTATGTCGAGAACACAAAAAGCTGATTTCTCCAGATAGTGGCATCATTACAGATGTGTAGTGCAATTAACAGTGTTGGGCAAGTTAAGTAATAATATTACTTTACTTATTACTAAGTGATAAAAGTAACTAGTTATGTACTTGTTACTTTACTATTACTTTTACTACCACCCACCTCCTCCCCAAACAAAGCAGTCTGTCCCGACTTTTTAACTAATATCATGTTCATAACAGCAGTAAGGAGTTTGGTTTTATAAAACAGATAACATTTCTTAATGCCACCGGCTGAAATAAAAAAATAAAGCAAGTAAATCCTGACATTTTAACTACCTTTTTTCTGCACATGTATTTGTACATGTACAATTACATTTGTACATGTACAAATACATTTGTACATGTAGGCAGTATTCAGTATTTTCACAAAACGTTACGTTGCTTTTCGCCACTCTCTCCAGTCTAAGCATCGCTTGCAGCAGTGGCTGGAGATTCTTTCTACAAGTTTCATGTTGCTGTGCTGCTTTAGCAGATTCTTCAGTAAATTAAATGTAGAATTGTTGGCGGTTGTAAACTTTTTGCTGGTCGCACAAAGTTTACAATGGACGACAAAGTTCTTTGCATCTTACACTGTGACACAATAATGGCTAACAGCTGCCTTAACAAACAGCGGTGCCGCTGACCTGCAGCACAGTCACACATTCATGTCAGAGATGATGCGTTCAGTAATGCAGTAACGCAGCGTTACTTCGATTAGTAACTAATAATATTACTGTTTCACAAAAGTAATCTATTACACTACTAGTTACTGGGAAAAGTAATATTATTACTGCAGTGTGTTACTGCACAACACTGCAGGCTAATAAGTACTAGTGTGCACCTATGATGCAAGCACATGCGTGTACGTGCACAGTTAAATTGTGGCTTGTTTTGAAGGTTATGTAACCACATGTAGCAAGTTTACATACCTTAGTCAACTATACCTGACCACCCGAACAAATGTTAACACTGACTTTATGAATAGTTTCCTCCTATTCCGTCAAATATCTAGCTAAGTAGTATTAGGGGACACCATGGATGTAATTAGCATGGCACTAAGCGACATAGGGTTTCATTTAATTTACTCACTTGTGCTGAGCAAATGAAGCCGCATTTGAAACATCCATTCTGAAGCAAAGTTGCAGTGCATGCAGAGGTCAAGCTCATCTACTTGGCTAGGCTATGAACACATAGCTACATTTCCTGTAGGGACTGTGGAGGCAGCACAAGCTGGGCAGGTGTAACAGGCTGGGTTTGTATGGCTAAACGTAGCGAAGGAGCTCAACAGACAGACAGACAGACAGACAGAAGATGTCACTTAGGTTGGTTTTCTATTTGCTTTTCGTGGTTGTATATAGAACTTTCGGGCCTGGAAACAACCTTTTGTTTTCTTGTGATGAGGGTTGATATAAAAACCCAGGACTAACTATAAGCTTTTTGGCATTATTTTCATTCCATAGTAAACCATAATAAAACAAACAGTGTGTCTTTAATTGGTAAACTTAAAGGATCCATTTGTTTTTATTCTATATGCGAACAAATCCCATGACAGGAGGAAAGTGCATTTGCTGGGGACTATTTTCAAATGTGGATTAATACGTGATAGTGAGTACGGCAGTAGGATAGTGTACTGTAAAACTTCAATTAAAAGCATAGTCTCAATTAGATTCCTGGTCTGTTTTTTACAGAAGTTCTTTGGATATATAAAACCCCTTGTAGCCCACCAGGTCACCTGCTTAAGCTAGTTTTAAGCTGCTTAGATCGTGCAAACAAATGTTTCAACTTTTGTCAGTATTAACATGTTACACATTGTTAGATGTGGTATTTATTTAGTTAATTATTTAGTTATTTTCTCCACATTTCAATCATTTAGTTCATTTTATGGAAACAATGAGTACCAAAGTAAATCATTCGGATTTGCCGGAATTGTAAAGGAATAAAAGGCTTGTCTCATGAAGACGCCTGTCTTAAATATAGGCAGGGTGAGATCAGTGATTTAAGCAAATAAAAGCCCAGGCTATTAACTTAAGTTTTACAGTTTGTGGATTTGTTTGACAATAAACTACAGCGCCCATGTCCATATTAATGAAGGAACATTTCACTCAGTGCAATGCTGTGGGTCCTCAGTGTGTTTTTGGATAACAATAAAGGTCTATGGCACAGAGGAATAAACCTTATAAGGCTTTCACTACTTTGGCAATACTTGTTAGTAGGATTAGTTCACTAATTCACTCAAATTTTTTATTTAAAATGAAGTTAAATCAACACCTCTGTTTCATTAAAGAATTTTGGCATTCAGTCCAGGAAAACTGTTGTACAGCAAAGTCTGGTGTAAGTTTTGTTCTATGTTAATGCTTGATGTGTCTTGTTATTTATGCTTCTCTGTGTGTGAGACAGAAGGAGGAAACAGCAGAAATCTGAAGTATGCCAGACAGACCCAGGCGTCAGCTCCAGCACTCCAACTGATGTCTACAACGTTATTCGCTCCCAGAAGGATGATGACCTGGTCTCAACTCGCCCGCACACTAAAATCACCTCCTTTTTATGCTCCTCTCCTGACACACCGACAGGGGACTACGACAACCTGGGGGGCCGGGACACCGAAAGTGGCTTTGTGACGCTTGCCAGCACGGAGAGCGGCTTCCTGAACTTTGACCTCAATGACCTCAGCCTTGGGCGTTGTGGCACCCGAGACTTCTACGACACCAGTTTGGGCCGCTCAGGAAAGAGAGACTTAAATGACAGCAGTCTGGGCTTCACTGGGCACAGAGAGTTTTATGACAGGAGTCTAGGTCGTCGTACAACAAAGAGTGAGCATTACGGCAGCAGTTTGTACGGAGACCACGGATTGTATGATGGGAGTATCAGAGGAGGGAGTGACCTCTATGATCCCAAACTGAGGCCTGGAGGTCACATAGTAAAGGCTGACCTCTATCAGACATACAGCACCAACGGCAAGGAGGACACTTACCAAACCAGCCTCGGAACCTATGCAAACCGGAAATCCTACCAAGCAAATCTGGATTGCTATCGAAATGGCCTAAATCTTGATGGCGGAAAGAGATACTTCAATGAACAAGAATGGATAAACAGAGAAAACTACTGATCCCCTGAACAGCTTGTTTATTGTGTGTACAGCAGTGTACGTGTGATTGTGGACGGAGACGAGAGACTGGCATGTTTGTACAGTATGTTTTTGAGACCTATTAGGGGATTAGGTGAAATTTTATTAAATTACAAACTACATTTTTCCACTCCTCCCACAATTCAACACAAATTTGTTTAGGAATATGGATTTAAGATTAAAGAATCAGTTTACCCATATTACAATTTTTTAAAAGTTACTTTGTGGTGCACTGGTTAATTACATTTAAATAACACCACAGTTTCTGGACAAAAACACTACTGTTTTTTAAAACATATTTTTTCTACACAAATCAAAGTCCATTCACCTTTATTATATTGGTGTTATGGCAGATATTTCTAAAATGGGACAAATAAAATCCAGTTTGCAATGACACTGCACCACTACAGGCAAGTGAGGAAAAAATATTCTTGTTATCTGGGTGAACCAACACTTTAAAGGAGTCTTGAGAATAAATATTAAAGTGGAACTCCACCCCTTTTTACAGGTCTTTGGGAGTACGCCTGCATTTGTGAATAAAAGTTACATAAAGCCTTTTGTAGCTCCAGAGGGAGCTGTGTGAAATATGGAGACATCTCAAGTGATGTCACTTGAGTCAGAGTTGTTTTGGGTCGAAGACTACAAGTTTAAAAATGGAAAAAACAAACATGGATGTGGAGTTTGAAAGAAGGGAGCTTGCCAAATCTCTGTAACCTGCTCCTTGAGGTACATTAGCGTTATTAGCATGACACACCCGAATCTCAGACCGAGTCGCATTGTGGGTAATGCAGGCTCCAGGTTTTAACAAGAAAGAACGAGTGGAATAACAAAGAAGATATATTTTTCTCATCCTTTTTTTAAAACTCCATCGAGAGTCCGACCATGTAAGTGTGCAAAGCTAAATCTCTGGAGTCTTCTTTTAACACAAGGTCCCTCTACATGACCAAGCTCCAAGACTAGATCATTTCTCTAGACCTTTCTATGCCCCAATCATTTCAGTTGATGCTTAATCTATTTTAACCATATTTTCTTTTAGGAAAATTATCACAAACAAACGCACACACACAAAGGAAATCTGGGGGCCTTCAGAGGCAGTGGATACTCCATCTTTGGGTAGAAGATGTCGAGTCAAAAAGCTGACATAAAACAGGAACTCACCATGAGGTGGTCCAGATTGCTTTTGTAAAGTCATCTCACCTTTTCCTCAACACAGTGCAATATCACCAAAATTGACATACTCCATACAATAACCTCCCAGAAGTGCATGGAATGCCCCAGATGCGACTGACAGTAAAGGTCTGTGTGTAGCAGCCTGTTTGCATGGCCTTGTCATGCTGCCCTTGCTTGTTAGGATAACTAGTTAGGTCTTGGTGTGCCTGTAAATATTATTTTATTCACACCCAGGTTTACCTGATATAAACAGGCTACCTCAAACAGATTAAGACACAATAAACTAATACTGCTTGAGGGAGCCATGGCTGGATATTTTATGTGCTGCAAGTGTGTGCGACGTGGCCTTAAATTGTGAGATGTCCAGAAGTTGAATAGAATTTCATTCATACACTTTCCCCCTTATTTATTAATGGCTTTCTATCTTCTAAGTAAATGCTAGAGAGTGGAAAGGTGACTCACATCACAAATTCAGCTTGAGTGCCTGCAGCCTGACCCCAGCAAAGGCATGATATCGAAGAGAATGATAAAATACAGCATCATTATTATTTATTCAGAATGTATAATGCCTTGACTCCTGCTCTCCTGTAAGTGAGAGCGGTTTGTATGTTTGTTACGTAAGGAAATCTTCAAATAAAATGAGATTACAATTGAATCTGTCTGCTTGTGGTGAAGTGATTTTTTGTCCCAATAAAAAAACAGGTTTGTATTGTATATTTTTATTAACATTAAGTTAAATTAATAACGCACCATCACTTTCATTCATCTCCACCACTCACACCCAACAGAGCACACAACAGGATACTGTTCCAAGTGCAGAGAAGCAAACACTACAAGATTTATTACATTAATGTTCATAAAATAATTTTCCATACAGGCCACATGTTCCCACATTTTAAGAATTTATGAAAAGAAAACACGTATATTTGTGTGTAATGGCCTGTTCTGGGCTAAATACATGTAAAATCTTGTAGTGTGCATCCATCACAAGACATTCATTTACACACAAACACACAAACTGAGATAAAATGTTTGATATACAGGTCCAGCTGATACCTGCCAAGCACGCCTGCAGACATAATGTCCTTAAAGGGTCTGATTTCTTCAAATACTTCATGGGACAAATACTTCACGCATGCACACATGTCCAACAATCACGCACACACACACAAAGTCACAAATGCCAGTTGTTCTGAAGGGAAGTGATTGAATTTTGATGTTAGGATTTTGTGCTTGTGGTTGATGTTCAAAGGTCAACCATGGGTCCGCTTACGAGACTGCTTTTGCCGCCGTGGTTTCAAGATGACGTAGCGGCTGTAGGTGGTGTGATGATCTGATATAAACGGGATGTAGAACGCTCTGAAGAGAGGAGATGACCTAAGAGAGAAAGATGTTTTAAAAATCTACAATAGTCTCTCAGTCTTTGTATGCAGGAAAAATTTGTATTTTTTAAAGCTACAATACATTAGGTTCTTAGATTTTTTTAAGATTTTAAATTTTATGATCTTCAGAAGAGTTGAAAGCCATTTATGTCTCTGTGTAAATTGCATTTGGAAAAACACCTTGATGCTTGAAGGAAAGGCTTATAGGCGATGACGTTCCACTCCTCTTTGATGGCTGAATAACGTGGCTCAAGTGGCGTCTCATCATCTGTTTCCAGGTCTACCAAGTAGTGGCAGTACCGTAAATCCACCTGCCCGGAGAAGAAATTTAAAAATTAAAATGCCACTACTATAGCTACACGTGTCCATGTGCCAACAAACATGCAGCTGTGTCTGAGGCACTCACATATCTGGTTGGCTCCTCCAGGTTCTGGTCGTTCATGTTAGCAGGGATGATCTGTGTGGCCAGAGGATCAGAGGCGTATGGCTGAGGCAGCTGCCCTTTAAATTCAGACTGAATGAAGTGCAGTTGCCAGCTGGAGATTAGGAAGAGAAACTGAATCAGCACACAGTTACACCTGGAAAATGCACTTTCCATACTAGACATTGACAACCTGTGTTGGACTCCTGGATACTGACTTGTGCGGTAGAAGGAAGCTGCTTGGGAAGCGGTACCACTCTTTGCCCACACACACACTCACAGGTCTACCTTCAGGGACTGAGTGGAGAGTTGGATCCTTGGCAATGCGATGGAACTCTGGGTATAGGTCCAGAGGAGCGTGGTAGCCTGTAGACAGAGAAATAAATCGCATTTCATCCATCTTGAACAGTTGCTTTTAGTTGTCTGGTGCTTAGGAAAACAGTGTCTGTGTGTACACACCTCTGAAGAGGGCGACAGAGCGTGACAGTGACAGCATTGCGAAGACCACTACTGCGCTCAGAGCCAACCAGTTGGAGGAGATCGTGTAGTGCTCCAGTCTGTAGCGCTGGAATAGGAAGTGGTAGCATTTCTGCAGAAATAAAATGAATCTGTAAAAACTAATTTTACATGCATATTTCGTGACTTAGGGTGATATCACACCTGTAGTTCGTGTTATTTAGTCCGGACTGAGAAAAAAGGTACACTGTTGCATTTTAGTTCTGATCCGGTTCATGTTCACACGGCAGTTTTACAAATGAACCAAGACAAGTAACCATGATGTTATCCACATTTACAGGTAACTTATTGATTAGACAGCTTTGGCGATTGTCATCCTGCAAGATCAGGACCCACGTGAGGAAATCAAACTCCGGTGACTGACAGAAGTTTATGCAGCACTTTAATGCTTCTGATCTGTATAACAAACAGCTCACAAAGTAATAATTTATTATAAACATGATTAGTAATTTTAGACCGTAGATTGACCACATAGCCTATTATGAATAATAACGTAAAAACATGACATGTAATACAGTAATAATTCGGGGCTTATTAGCCTATAGTATACTGTCGTAGCGCTGTCACAAATGTTTTATGAACTTAATGAACTGACAGGCTAAACAGAGTAGACCAATTGCTGGCACTCGTTTTTAACAGCTTTTACCTATTAATAAAGGAAAATACCTTCTGCGCTGACACATATATGCTACCAAATGATTTTCATAAACATATTCTACACATGGCTTATACAGATCAATTATAAGATCGCTGAACACATTTCGCGTCAGCAGATGGATTTATAAGTGGTTTAGCTTTGGCAATAATGCTCAGATCACATCTCTGCTATCAGAAAATCCTGTAGTTGTTTGTTTGTTGCAAGACCACCTATTTAAGGAGGTGGTATACTTGCTTGGTCCACTTTTGGTGCGCACCCGAGTGTGACTGCTGCATTCACACCTGCCCAAATGAACCGCAACAAGAGGGAAAACAAACTCTAGTGCGATTCAACCTTAAAAAGGGCCTAATACAAATGAAGCAAACTAACACAGAGTAAAGTTTTGCTACCAAAGCCAAAACTTGAAAATGGCAAAACACACCTGTAGAGAGGAGAGGGCTACAGCTCCGCTGAGGCAGATAAGAGGGTAGATGGGAAAGAGAAAACGCTCTTCTTTATGGGGTCTGGTGAAGAAAACCAACATCCACAGATACATGGGAGACAGAGTCAGCCAGTATGGACGGCCCAGGTTCTGCACTGCAGAAAACACGTGTGCACAAGGATATGAAACAAGAGCCGCTTCTTTAGAAGTTAACATCGCAGCAAAAATGATTTCATTACATCATATCAGCATTCTGTCTGTCCTGAAAAACAGGAGGGCACAACGTCCATGAGATGAAGGACTGAGACATAACCACCACCATGACGACAAACACTATTTCCTTCCCTCAAAATTACATCTAGTCATTTTTCAGTAGAGATGCACCGACTGCAATTTTCTTGATTCCGACTTTTTTAACGGCCTTGTACAGAGTTTTTCTGGACAAATAAAATCCAACTGAAAATGAATTGCAGTATAACAGGGCTCAGTGTTTCACACAGAATGACAATGTAACTGTAGTGGTGGGGGGTATATTTGTATTTTAATTTTAAAATATTTGAACTAATACATTGCCCTTTCAGGTAGGTTATTTCTCATTTTACCATTTCATTTCTACTTAATTTTCCACCTTATTTTAGTCTTTACTCACAAACTTCTTTAAACTGCTCACCTTGTTTTTCCTTTCACACACCTACACCTGTCTCTCTCTCCCTGTTTGTGTCTGCTCTGTTGACGTTATTCGTCAGCAGTGTGTTTTATAAAGTTGCCCAAAAAGCATTTGCCCATGACTCAGATTTTACAGCAGCAGGTGAGCCGTGTGGGAGGCTTGTGTTAATGGTATAACATATTTAAACGGCTGTCGTGTTACCGAATGACATTAGCACCAACAGGTATGTTCACGGTTGCTTTACTTGCAAAATATCTACTTTGTCCGTGTCATCTAACACAATACGAGATAACATCTCCCTCTCTCCGCCAAATATACTGCTACCATTAATAAACCTGGGCGGTTCGCCCCAAGTAAAGTCTGTGGGGGAAACAAGGCTTATTTTGGCCTTGTTTTGGCGAACGTTGTTTCTTTGTAACTCACGTTGAAGACCTTCTACCCTGACAACATGTTAAAGCACATGATACTCTGGGTGTGTGGCTGTGATAATAGTCGTTTACTGACTTGAAATATTGTGCAGAGCAGCACGGGTGTAAGTGTAACTGGCACAGGATCATATATGTGACACTGATCTGCCCCGGTCACAGATCATGGCTGATTAAGCTGAAACCGTCCGATTCCGGTCGCCAGCCAATCGATCGGTGCATCTCTATTTTTTTGGGTGGTGTATGAAAAACTTGGTTAATCCTCACCATTGAACCTGTGTAACAGTGTCTCCATGAGAGCGGTCAATGGCAGAGAAAACAGTGCCAGAGCAAACACCAGGTTGAAGTTCAGGATTCCATTTACAAAGTAGAAGTGCCACGGCTCTGTACCTGAAAATCAAACAACACAAAACAGCTCGTGAACAGACCATCACAATAAAAACATAACTCTAAAGGTTGAAAATCCACAGAGGTCAAAAATTTTGTAACACCAGATAAAACACAGAATAATGATGGTGGAGACTCAAGCCCAAAGGTCTTATATATGTTGTTTTACAGTGGATAAAGCCTATTTCTGCCAAATGAATGTAGATGAATACAACCTACTGGCACACTTTTAGAGGGTTTGATATGATGGTGTTGATGATGGTGTGCCCTCTAGTGTCCAATAAAAATAGTGCAGCTTTATTAAACTGTTCATGTTTTTATTCAAGATCCATTTGCTCCATTCTGTCTTTGTTTTTAAAAAAACAATTCAGGGAGCATTATTGATGATGTGTGGTCTTGTATATTACCGTACAGATCGGGTCCATGTGGTGTGAAGACATTATACAGTAGAATATTGAGTGGAGCAACGACCAGTTTGCCATAAAAGAAAGAGTCCACTGCCACTAGAGGTACCTGAGAAAGACACACAGGATAAACAGAGCCGAGAGTGAATGGAACCATTTTTCGTAAATATTTACTATTACTGTCACCTAATTATTATTAATGATTAACTCTGTGTACACAGTGCAGCTTTGAAACTGTAAAGAAATTCATCTACATGCGACATTGTCCTGTAATATGTAAATTTAAAGCCTTATTTGTTTTACATGTCTTTTTTATTCTCTCACCAGCAGCAGAAGCACAGCAACAGCTGACCAGGTGATAAAACTTTTCCACTCCCTCTTTAACACCAGCAGGTCGAAGGCAATCGGAATCCTGCAGAGATAATAAACCAAACCTGCATTAAGAGTAATTCAATTTGACAGTTCGGTCTGGGAAAAGTATTGCCAACAAAAAGGCATTTCAGTTTATGACCTTACCCAATCAGAGCAGAGAATGGCCATCCAACAATGGCACCAGCAGCCACGCCCATAATGGCTAATGGTGTTGAGTCCTGAAACCATCCCGTCATGGCAACCATCGTCGTATACATACAGAAAGAGGAAGGTAAGAATGCTGAGGAGAAAGAACAAGACAAGAATGAATTATTATACAAAAGTCACAGTATGCTACCTCTGCAAAGCCTTATTCATTCAACCTTCATATGAACACAGGAATAAAGTGAACAAGCAGATCACAAAATAGTAAAAAGTATAGCAAATATGAAATGTTCCAGCACACTGTCTAAATGGCAAATCTGCTCTATATTTTGAATCTGATCTGTAATACGTTCAAATGGCTAGGTGGCAAATGCTAAAGATGGTGTTAGAAAGGTAGTATTTGAGTCAAATACCAAACTGAATAGATGATAAAAATTGACAGAATGGGTGAAAAGTAACAACAGAGACAGAAATGGTTTAACTAACTGAATAAATCTGACCAACCTGCAGACGAGCAGAACATTCCCGTGCTCAGGACGAGGAATGCTAACATCAGACGACCCACATGCAAACCAAACTTCTTACAAACTGCCCTGTGTTACACACAAACAAACCAAATAGTTTACTTTCATATCATACTTTACACACACACACACACACACACACACACACACACACACACACACACACACACACACACACACACACACACACAC
>JAPMOB010214640.1:0-12164 GCA_029875015.1 Lepomis gibbosus
TGTGTGTGTGTGTGTGTGTGTGTGTAAGAGAACGAGAAAGGATTTGTATGCAAGGGCCGCAGCAAAATAGATTATTGTAATTGATAAGTGATAATTTTGTCAATAATCTCAGTAAAAAGTGAAAAACACCAAGCACAGTTGCATTTTCTGTCAATTGACTGAATAACAGAGCAGTTGTGTCAACTGTAAGCTTCATATGTATCTGGGCATATGTAAAACCACAATATCATAATATAAGAGGGATATTGCCTGTAAAGAATGTCCTTTCTTACTGGTTTATGAGGCAAAACAGCCCGCAACTATTAGTTATCAGAAAAATAAAAGATAAAATAACTATCCGACAAACTAAAAACAGAAACTCACAATGGGCAGAAAAGGCTGTAATTTCTTAGCAGCTGTAATCACAGACATATAATATCCTTGCACAGTACTGGAGAAAGCTTTCATGAAACATACCACAATAACATGCTTACAAAACTGCTGGTACATAGTTTTTACATTTTAATCTTGTTGAAATGTTTGTAGAAATATCCACTGTTACACGATACGCTTTACTCTATAAACATACAGTTGATGTAAGTTTTTACATTGTGTAAACACACATGCTGTTTCTATATCATACACATCAAAGCAGTGACAGCTTAAATGTTGGTGAGCTCACAGGTTTTACTCTTCCTACATGACCTAAGCTCATGTGATCTTTTGAGGGCAAATTGTGGACTGTTTAGGGGACCAAAAAGAAGTTAACAAGAAATTATCCAGATCCCAGGCAAACAGAGAACGGATCTGCCTTATTCTATTTAAATTGTTATTTTCACCTAGGGCCTTACAGGGCATCCATGTATTCACAGCAATTTTTATTAAGCAGCCCATGGATCAATTAACACAAAAGCAAAGGAGTAAATTTTTAGCCAGGCCTCTGCAGCCCCAAATGAGGGTGGATCATTTGTAACGGAGCCAGATCATCTGGTTATGATCCAGTTATCATCGCGCTGCTTCAGTGAGCACAATTGAGATGGCTCTGTTTATCAGTTATATAGCTCCTGCATTGCATTTGCACTGCGCAGTCATGGCAGCACTATTCCCCTCCCTCTTCTTTTCTCACTCTCTCCTGTCAGTGTGCCATTTAGTAGGCAGCAAAGTACAATGATCTCAAGTGGAAAGTGGCTCTGGTTGGGATGGGATGGGATAAACTGAGCAAATCACAGCAAGGGAATGTTAGGCGTCTTCACAATAACCTAAGCTCTCTTTCACTCTTTTTCCTACATGCACAATTTCCCGTCAAACATCCATCACTCCAGGCTTGACTTTAAGGTCAATATGGAGGATCAATAAGTCTCATATGCCAGCTACTTCTCTCTCGATTCTTTAATACAGATTTTTGATTATTTTTCGACATTTATGTTTTTACCAAAAGCAATAAAAGTGTGCATGTTCTCCCAGTTGTGATTAATTTATGGTGTTGCCCAGGTATTTATAACTGGATCTATAATTCTTCAGTTATTTGGCTTCTCACTGTCAGCATTTTCATTCTCAATTTTTCTCACAAATATAGATTCTTAACTGCTAGAGAGTCAAAACATCTATTATGTATACTTGTATCTGAATCAATGTTCCACCCCCACCTCAAACATACCAAAACATACAAATACACATAGAAAATGGGCAACCAAACAACAAATCCTGATTCAGCTCCACAAAGGAATATCAATTTCTGCACCCAAAGCCAAGGAGCCTAAACAGAGATAAAGCTCCTAGGGCTGTTTGCGATGATGCTTCTGCCAGAAAGAGGAGGACATGACAGTCAGATCACAGACTTTATGAAGGCTATGGTAATTCCACTCCCACTTTACCCACAGCTACTCGTTTAAGCTTTTGGCTCTGATGTCACACAACAGCATTTCATATTTAGTAGGTAGGTGTGGTGTGAACAAGAGCACCATCTAAAGGGAATTTCTAGAAGAGAAAACATCAACTATAAAAATGCGACCAAATCTCCTAAATCTTAAATCTTGGTGGGATCATCCAAAATCCTTGACTGAAATGTCACACTGACTGTGGCATTTTGTGCAAAAAACATCTGTCCTAAAAGATGTAAGAAAAAAAATCATTGCTGACTTGTTGATATGGGTATGAATTTATACTGCTAGAAATCTTAACAGAAAAATGTGACACAAGGAAAAAAACATTCAAATTCTTGTATTTTTCAATATGTTTGTCCTTTCATCTTGAAGAAAGATCATTATAGATCAAATACAAAAAAAAAAAAAAGTTAAATTAGCATAATGCTGTAAGGGGCTTTGGATAAAAAAAAGCCAGCTTACATATTTAATGCTAATGCTATGTGCCCTTGTGAAGACCATTATCTGACGATGATGTGTGAAGTCGAGGCATTTTTTTAAAGAAAATCAGCAACTTAAACATTATAATATTTTTCAGGGAAATTAAATAATTTGATGTGCATTACATTTTTAATAGTTCAGTGGTTCTAAGTGGGAGCATGACATCAGTCCCATCTTATTCAACATCTTTTAAACAACGCACGTTGTAACTTTGATTTACTGCTGTAGTTGTACCCATATTTCATGTTAACTTTTGAAGGTGTCTCAGGAGAGCCTTTGGTTAGGTTGTCAGAATGGACAACAGCCTGAATGGACAGGTGCTATAATAGAAAGAATGAGTTTATGGATAGGATTTCCATGGTACAACCTCATGACTGCATATTAATTTTAAATTATACCTATTTGTAGCAGTGGTGGACAAAGTATTGAGATCCTTTGCTTAAGTAAAAGTACTATAACCACACTGTAAAAATACTCTGTTACAGAGTAATGCATTGAAAATGTTACTGAAGTAAAAGTACGCAAGTATAGTCAGGAAAATATACTTAAAGTATTACAAGTAAAAGTACTCAATGCAAATATAAAAATGTTCCCTGTATATTATATCATGAGATTATTATGCATTCATGTAAAAGTAGTTTTACTGCTGTAGTTGTTGAGCAGGAGCTAATTCTGAATTCTATTCTATTTTGTATTAGACTGCAACTAATAATTATTTTATTATTATTATTATTACTCTGTTATTATTTTACTATGAATCCATCTACTTATTCTTTTCTCCATTAATTGATTGACTGTAAAAACAAATTCTGAAAATAGTGAGAAATGCCGTCACAATTACCCATAGCCACAGTGACACCTTCGCAATCCCTGTTTTGTCCGACAAACAGTCCGAACCTCAACATAATTACCACTACATTAAAATAATTAAAAACCAGCAAATATACACATTTGTGAAGCTGGAACCATAAAATGTTTTCACATGAAAAGTGACTTAAACGATCAAAATAGTTGGCAATTCGTTTTCTGTCAACCGGCTAATAGTTTCAGCTGTACTGTTTGATGGTTTCATTTATAAAAAAAAAATCATATTTTTTAAACTCTGTTACTCTACGTGTTTATTGTAGAGATTTATTGTTTATTTTTTCAAAGTAACTATTAAAGTTGTTGGATAAATGTAGTGAAGTAAAAATTACTATATTTCCTTCTGAGATAAAGTGGAGTACAAGTAGAAAGTGGCAATACAGTAAATGTACTTAGATACTGTCCATCATTGATGTGTTATGTTAAAAGAAAAAAAATGGCTTGTCCAAGCAGATGTCAACTGGTCAGAGGGGGCAAGCAGAGTGTGATTATTTACTCCTGGCTGTTTACTCGTGACAGAGTGATTCAAGTGGAGGGGTTAATAACTTGTCGTGACCTCAGATCAACACTGACAGACCACTCTCAGTCCCAGTTCTACACTTAACTGACCTTTCAAAAAGATAAAACATCATGTCTTGTATAATTTACCAATAATAAAGTGAAAGTTGTTGTTTTCATTCATTAATTCATTTATGATGAATCTGTTTTTGTCCCTCTAGAGATGGAAATAGCACATGGATGATTTGAGGCATTACAGACATCAAAAAGTCCTAAAGTAAGCGGAGAAAGCACAGTGGGGACTACAAAATGTTGTTTCTAGGTTGAATGGTAGATTCACAATAATGGTCCGAACAGGCTTTTTTTTTTATTTTGATGTTAATTACAGTGGTTCAGGTACCAGCCCTTGTGTTTCAGACTGAGCCTAAATTTTATTACAGGTTGTTTGAAGCCCACTCACACATCTATTCTTAATTATTGGAAAACGTCATCCAATGTCTTTTTGTAGATGAGGCATGAAATACAGTGTCAGAGGAGCTAAGGCCACAAAGAGTCTTGAGAAAATGTCTCTACGGTCCCACTACCTGCTTGACAGGAAAGTGTATGAGTACGTGAGTAAAAAACAGAATGAGGGAATGTCTATTACCTGAGCTGTCATTCAGCTGACAGCTTTGGAAACCATCAAGCAGGTGAATCCGCTGGTTGATGCGGGTTTCTTTGAGGCTAATTTTAAAAACGTCAATTTTGGGAAGGTAATCACCTTTTTACTGTTTGTATTTTAAGATACCGATTGCATCTTAAAATACCAGTGAGGATTAAACAACAAACAAATTTTCCCCCCACATCAGTGCTCCATTAAAGCACTAATCTGTTATTTTATTATTTTGCCTTGTATTTCATACACACACTGCAAGGACGTGCACACAAAAACACACACGCACAAATTAAGTGTGTCCCGATGTCTTACTTGCTATGGAGGTGATTAAGTCTGACCTGCAGACAGATTCTCATCCAGCTGCTTCTGTTTTTCTGTTCAAAAAAGGAACAAACTCACCCTCTGCCTGACGCTTTTTTAATGGCACTAATCTCTACCATGAGTATCTGACCACACTCCAATGCATTCATTTTACGATAAAATGAATGTGTGCACTATCATGAAATCTCAAGTACAAATTTAGGTAAGCTAATGAAAAAATATATAATTGTATTGTATCGTAAATTTCCTGGATCAAACTGGAAAACAGTCTAGATCTTCAGTGTTCATGTTTATGTATATCTGATGGCACAGTGAAATTTATTTATTTTTTTGTTTTGATATGCAATTGCACTTGCAAGTGCAATGTAGCACTTCATATCTGTGTGCATACCTCTTCATTACATTAAATTAACTCTTGCACAGAGTTAAAGCAACATTAAGAGTTTTTACCTTAAAACAACAGCTTCAAAATGATTTTGATGGTACACTAACTTATAACAGGTCCAATGGTGTCTCCTTCATTCCCACTCCTCACCCCGAACGCCTGTTCTTGACATTTTTGTCATGCACAAATGTGACTGGCACAGTTGTTTAAAGATCTGACAAGAGTAATACAGCTGGGAGGGTAATGATACATGACCAAACCCTTTATAATTATATGTCACATCACACCATGTTTTGCACCTAACATTCTGTACATACTGTGTATGGATGCAAGTGCTTGGACACAATGTCATTGTCAGGGCATACACAATGTAGCACTTTGTACTTGCAACTGTGCCTTTGTAGGACTATAAAAGCCATAACAAATCTTTATGTGTAGCTGACAAGTGTTTTAAGCCCATTCAAGCCATGCACCTAAGTGAATGTTCAAGAATACACCTTGCTAGAACTCCATGCGAATTTAGATGCCGTACACTAAAGGCCAAAGTACTTTAAACAAACCAATAGCGGTGTGACAGGATCCTTAGCTCATGAGATGAGAATTTAACACTATTTTAAAGAAATCTTCAAAGCTGAATTTTATGAAAAGTTTTAGCAATAAACACTTAATTTCCTGCATTCTGGTGAATTTTTCTTCAAACATTTATGGTGGAATTGTTTTTATTTACGTAAAGGGAAACACACAAACCACAAATCCATTCACTTTAGCGCCTCTGAAGTTTTTAGATGTTTATATTGCAAAACTCTACTGGTCAGTTACCACTTGCCACAACTGTCTGGACTCAGCGCAAGAGCAAGTTCACTTAATTACTATAACACGATCTTGTCACACCCCTACAAACCACTGAACTAGTAAGAATCAATGACCTTCTTTCATAGTCTGAATAAAAGTTCACATAGCCACCGTGACGTCACCCATTGGTTTGTGGACTACTGTTTTGAAGCCTCTGTAGAGTTTGCCATTTTGGCCGCTGTTATCTTGTTTTTTGGAACCAGAAGTGACCATATTTGGACAAGAGGGTGAAGACTAATCGACAGGTCACCATTGTAGGTAGCCTGCATGGACAGTTCCATGTAGGCCCCAAAATGACGTCAAAACCCTGTGACATCCCGTCGCACATGACAGATGTAACCATATTGCTTAGATTATAAGCTTTCAGTGAATCTAAAACAACTATTCGTCCATCAGTGATGCTCCGTTGGTGTTAAACCACGATTATTCACGATTATAGCCCTGTAGTAGTATTTTATTGGTCCAAAACTGGCTTCACTGCTGTCCATTCAAATCAGCGGGGTGGCTTCGTTCAGTAATATACTGACTATGTAGGTAGCCATACCCTAAAGCATACTAATTTATCGTCTCTTTTACTCCAAATGGGACCATAATTTACAAAATGGACGTTGTGATGTCTTGAAGAAGACTTGAAATTGGTGTTTGAGACCATAAACCCATTAGAAAAGTGTTTACAGGGATTAAAAATCAAGTGAGAAGAAGGGTCATTTTCTGATAGACTTCTATACAATCAGATTTTGCAACCATTGGAGTTGCCCCCTGCTGGCCATTAAAAAGAATGCAAGTTTAAGGCACTTCCACATTCGATTCACTTTTCAGACCTAGAGACTACATCCACTTTTTTTATACAGTAATGCTAGGTACCCACCAAAATTGTGGGAAACACTGTGCTAATTGCTAACTGTTTCTATGGAAGTTTTAGGAGCATGTTAATTTTCCACTGGGTAAATTATTTGAACAGCTGACAGACAAAGCCTGTGGAAATTTTATCTTCTATCACTCGATGCATGCACAACATGACCGATTCAATATTTCAGCATTTTCCATATCTGTTTGCTGTGTGTGTGTGACTAATTTTGTCAACTTCTAAAAACCATAACATTGCTGCTTTCTTCTTCTCTCTAGCTGATTTTCCAGTCATGCCAGAGTTTGTAATGAGAGCGGAAATTTTCATAGATGCATTGCAACTATAAATGAGGCTCGTTCGGTAAAACAAAGCATCGCCTAACAAATTCCCTTTGACGCACAAGGAGCCAAGAGATGTTTAGTTGCAGATTGTGTTTATTCATCTCTACTAGAGAAACTCTCCACAACCAGTTTGCAGGAAAAATGCAAGAGAGCTAAAAATATAAAACTTTCCCCATGTGTTTATTTTTAAGCTGAAACAGAACATCACCCACCTACTTTAATAAATTTATTTTTTTCTAAGTGCCCAGGGGAAGCCTCCGCATTTTCCTAGTGTCACATTTATTGATAGAATATTGTTTAACCGTGCATGCTTTCCACAATTAAGAGGGTGAGACTTATTCATTCCACCCCAAAGCGAATAAGCACAATTTTAATTTAAGAAATAAAATTAAAAAATTGCTTCACTTCACAATTGCTTGTATTTGATGCGTCATATTGCTAATGAAGCTAGCACTGTAATTAACGAGATAAGCAAAATAGACTTTTGATGAGGCTTGCATGTGTGACTGTGTCTAATGGCCACGTGTGTACAGGCTATCTCTGAGAAGGCTGCCTTGAGGTGAGTAATCACCCACAGGGAGTTTCTATGAGAACGGCCCTCTAAAAGCCATTAATTAGATCTCGTCTCTCACTGCACTAACCCCAACGTAGGTCACAAGAACTGCAGCTTCTCCCTAACCCTCTGTCTGTCCCTCTCACTTCCACCCTCTTCTTGTCTTGCTCCATTGGCCTCCCATCTCTCCCGCACTCTCACTCCCCTCTCGCTTTGCCTGTTGTTTACCCATTGCCCTTGTTTGGCTGCAGGCTCTGTGGGTTGCCCAAGACTCTGGTCTATTCTCAGTGACAAGTCCTAGTGGCTATTACAGCGAAACAGAGCAGTGAGCCCCAGGCTCACGCGTAAAAAAAAAAAAAAAATGTTGTTAAAGATAAAAATAATGCATTTGAGTCTTCTATGAATTAAGTTAAGGCACAATTGAACATTTTATCATGGATATTCAACACATACTATAAAACAATTGGTATACTTATTATATGTATGTATGGCTATTGCTCTCATATGCAAATGTTTAATAACTTTGATGTGCAGGGGTGTGCAAAATAATAGTAGCACCTTTAAATTTATTGCAAATAAACTACAACATTCTTGTTATAAATGATTAGATTCTGTGTGTGTGTGTGTGTGTGTGTGTGTGTGAAGCTTATACTTTTAAAATTGTGTTACCAACTGTATCTGCTATCAATTGCATGTCTTTAATTTTTTTTTTGACACAGACCATTTATAATAAATATACATTTTAATACTCGATATCTGAAACATTATACAGAGACATAGCTAAAAGATCATTTTCATTCCCATACCCCGGGCAGGTGAATAAAAACAGAGACAGCATACACATTACATGTTACATTTTTTCTGAACCTTATCAGACATAAAGTTCCCATTGCACATATCTACAATAAGGTCCCTGCTAATGTTTTCTAATGTTTATTTCTACAGTATCTGTCAATCACAACAAAAGGGTAGTTTATACGCATTGGTTAGGGTAACCAACCCATCTGTAAAGGTTAGGGAAAGATCATCATTATGGTTATATAAGAAAAATATCACACATCCCATGTTGAAAGTAAACACGCTATCTACCTATCCAACACCATGACGTTCACACCATCACTTTGCTGTATGATGTGAATGTCGCACTACTTCCTGAATAATGCATGATAAACCCAGGAGCAGTGCTAACTAGTATTTACTATCTACCTCTGAAAAATATAAAATATAAATATAAATATAAAGCTATCATATGTAAATACATGCACAAAGCAAACTTGTCCCTTTACAGGGTTCAATTAATTTTCTCTACTCCATATGCACTGTAACAGAGCTGCATGCCTACAGGTCAGAATAATTCATGTCCCAGTGTACACTCTGCCTGAGTGGTGGCATGTTCATATCACTGAAACAGCTTGTTGCATAGCTTCAGTGAGAGAAGGGAAAAAAAGCATGATAACAGTATTAAGTGAGAAAACTTTATTTATATGCAATGCAAACCAAGAGAGCTCTCTTTGGGTTTATTGTAATTATTGTAATGTAAGTGTGACTCTTCTGTAGGTGTGTTCTTAATAAAATCCACAGACAATTTACCCCACATTTACAAAGCTGACGTTAAACTGTTGACTAAGGCTCATTAAAAAAACATAAAAAAGGATGAACTGTGTCTACTGTGTCTCATTTCCCTACAAGAGGTAGTAGGCAAGCTGAAAACATCCTGTGGGGTAATCTTAATTTAACATTTTGAATTTTTAAAGATGATATTGGATATTGAGCACTTCAGTGTCTATAGAGGTGTCTGTTGCCATGGTTCCTACTCATATATTAAAAAATTTAGTTGGCAGGGATATGACGGTCAACTGGACAACAGCACGTGTTTAAAAGTCATGCTGAAAATTTTGCTCATAAACTAAAAATGGATTAAAAATTGGATTCATACTGCCATTGAGCATGTTTTTTGCCCCTCTTTAAAAAAAAAAACAAAAATAAAGAAAATGCAGCCTTAAATTCAGTCACCTCACTAGACTAGCTGACTAAATGTAAAACCATACTTGACAGGACTTTTCAGTCAAGCCTTGTGGGGTAAACAATCTTCAATATGCTCCAATATGCCCATTTAGATTACAAATTATTTAGCCTGCTGGCAAATCAAACACCTGGTTTGCATTTCTGTCAAGCTGAAATCATCCTTCTTCTTCCTCATTGCATATGACCTGCAGTCTCTACTGTGGATAGACTGGTAACTGCACTGTTAACGCACCTTGAGATTATTTGTATCACATGTCTAAAAAACAGTTGCATCATGTGAGTAAGTCTGTTGACTATCATTCATTTAGGGATCATATTTACAAGTTAAATAATAGATTGGATATAAGCCCAAACCATTACAACCACAAATACCACAACAGAATTTATACATTGCCAGCTATGTTCTTATTTTTCCACTTGAAGCCATATTAAAATATCAAAATATAAGTGTCACGGTTATCCTGTGTTGTTGAGCCACTAGCACTCTCCTAGGGGAAAACAACACATGCTCTAAATCTTGCAGTGACCAACAGTATCTCCACGGCACAAGGGAAAAATTTACAAAGTGATTATGACTACAGTACAAATTTCAATTTCCTGGAGGTACAAATACAGCATTCACAAACTGACCTGGTTCTTTATTTGTATCATCTCAAGTAGTTCATACCAAGATATCTAACAGCTTCCTTATTTGCTAAATTATCCTATGAATGACCTTCTTTCTGTACTCTTGTCTTTTGTGAGCTGTGTTTCTCTTCTGTTTGCTAATGTTAACTGTATCACTGCAGCAACACTGTTGCCCTGTGATTAGGCATTTTCAACTGAGAGGCAAAGTTTCTTCCGTTGGCAAACACTCTTACGACCTTTTCAAATATGCTGTTTGAGTTGAAAATGCTCAGCAGCAGTTAAAAGTAGCGTCCGCTATGCTCCATCGAGTCTATTTAAAGGCCATTTTAAAGTGTACATATTATAATGGGGTACATCTCTATACATTTTTGCCTGGAGACATGTGGACCAGTTCAGCCTGGTTGGATGCATAACATAGTGTGCCATTAGTGATTGATAGGAGGGCTAGTATACTCACTGGCCTCTGACAAGCCACTTGTGTATAATGAGCTGCATGAGTCTTTAAAACCCCAAACACAACATTTTCAAGAATGCTCGGAAGCTAAGATGAAACTTGAACGTATACATCATTGATAATGTTTTACTGATACATGTCAGACAAGTTTGCAGGACACGTGGGAAGAAAAAGGCTAAAATGCAAAAGATTCAGTGCAGCCAGTAGCAGGGTTTTGTTCTGTGAGGGTGTGAGAGCAACCACTGCAGCATAAGTGCGAGACCAGTTACAGCTCACTGTGTGAGGGGAATGCATTGTGACAGAGATAAAATATCTTTTAGAAAAGGCATCCCTTCCAATATGAATTATGCCACATTCACTGCTTCTTTGTACCAAGACATGGAGAGGGCAGGACTAATCTTGGTTTTAAACAAATTATCTGTTGCACATTCATGTTTTTAAAAGTACAACTTGTAATATGGCAATGTGGACAATGTAAAATCAACCATGGCGCATGGTTTGTAAAAACTGAAGTTTACAAAATGTTGCAAAGGACTTAAGCAGAAACTGTGTTGATTTATAAAAACTGCAAATCCCTGCAATATTTGTAATGAAGTGTGGATTGAAAAAATGGTATGGTTGCAAATTTGAAAATTCCTAGAGGGATTGTTTCAATTTCAACACCAGCCTAGAGAGTTCTCTTGTCCTACTTAAGGCAAAGCTTACTGCCGTTCTGAGCTGTGCCTCAGACTGTTTCTTGAGTTTCACTGAGCTGCAAGCCAAGGCTCTTGTAAGGTTAAACTATCTGACAGCTACAGTTTCACAGCAAACAACACACGTCCTCGGGCTGATTTTCACATACTTAGCAGTGTGAATTTCTCACATGCTGCGTTTATGTTGATCACACATGATTCCACTTGGTTAATGTGGTGTCTCCATGGCTGAGCACAAAGGAGAGTGGTTAGAGGGTGTTTAGGAAATCGAGAGAGATAAAATGAAAGATGTACCGCAGTGGGCAGAGTGAATATCTATATGTGTCTTCATGGCCTCTGCATGTGATTTGCCGCAGTATTTACGTGTTCTCATGAATATCATACCTAAAGAATACCAGAGTGCATGATATTTGACAATCATGATTTTTATCCACATGTACATAAATGTTGGCATCAGTAGTTTAGTTAAACAATGTAGTGAAATAAAATTGTGATTCTATATTTGTTGCAAGTTCAGCAAACTGTAAAAGAAATTGTCAAACCCAAAATTAAAGTTGTTTAATTTCTATATTTGTCTGTCTTTCTTGCTGCCTATCAATAGCCAAATCTATAGTAAAAAAAGAGACAGATTTTACCCAAATGATTAGGCTGGGCTGAATAACTGCAAGCGGTCTCATAATTGTTCAATAGAGAAGGAGGTGATACAGT
>JAPMOB010214641.1:0-10683 GCA_029875015.1 Lepomis gibbosus
GTGACAAAGCGTAAGGATTTTACGCTAAAGGTACCCTTCCGCGTCCATATGAAACGCTCCCGTTTCCTACGTTAAAGCAACACAAGGGAGGCTAACCCTACCTGTAGCGCAGCTGTAGGGTTAGCCGGTCGACATGCAAACATTCAGTGACTTGGGTTTAGGCACTAACATTTCGGATGGTTGTGGTTAGGGTAGGGGCTTCGGGGGGGGCTGTCAACACCTTTATCACGAACGTAGATTCCGAACTGGACGCCCCGGAGCGTCTCTTACAGACGATTCCGGAAGCGTCTCATGGAGACACACCGGATGCGTCTCCATGAGACGCTAAAGGGTACCTTTCGCGCAAAATACTCACGCTTTGTCACTCTTTCTCAAATCGTCGGTATATGACGCCCTGAGATGAGAACGGGCTCGTCAGTGGTGTGAAGTTGCTCAGGCGCTGTACTTAATTATGAAGTACTGCACTTTAGTATTTCCATTTTAGGCTACTTTACACTTCTGTTCCATGACATTCAGTGGTAAATATTTAACATTATGCAAACAAACACATGATTAAATGTGAAGCATTTTATAGATTAAAACATCCAAACACATATAAAGAAGTTCAAATTAGCTTAATCTCAACCAACTTCAGCATTTAAGTGATGCTTCCATGTTGATGCATCAATAATAATGATCCAATCATATTAACACTAACAGGAGCCATTCTGCATAATGTGTACTTGCACATTTTATTTCCAATACTTGTACTTTTACTGAATCTGTCAAACAGGGCTGCAGTGTTCAGGCGTCCACAAACTTTTGGCCACCTCTTCTTGCTCTCTTCTATTTTCATTCTCAAAAAAAAAATAACCCACACATCTTCATCCTCTTCGGTGCACTTTCCATTTTTGTTCTGCCTCATCTTCTTCTTCTACCCACACATTCGAAGTCTCCTCTGTCTTTCTTGTCTCTCTCTTCTGACACATTTTGCCTCCCCTCTCTCTTCTGTCAGGACACACACACACAGACACACAGCGGAGGTGAAGTCGAGAGGCTTGTCTTAGCGTGCCATCTGTCCTCGGCGCTGACGTTGGCTCTAATTACTGCGTCTCCCCTGGCTAATGCTGCCTCATTAGGCCGCCGGAGCATGTGCAGCCGACACAAGCGCCGCCGAGAATTTGCACCAGGAAACGCGAGCTCGAGCCATTATGGGATCAGGAAATCTGTCTGGTGCGACAGGCAATTCACACCAGCGGCTAAACGCTCATTTTGCTTCTCTCTCTCTCTCTCCCTCTCTCTTTAATTCTTCCTCTCTCTCCGCCGTGCTCTCTCGCTCCTCTCACTTGGCTTTGGAAAAGGGTTTCTGAGGCCCGAGTCCAAGCACCAAAACAAAGGAGTCAAGAAGGAGTCCTGCTCCAAGAGAGGCACGCATGAATTCACCCGACTTCGGTTTCTGAAGCCTGATGCCAACAATTCATTACACTTTGATTCATTAACAGATCATTCCAGTTTGCTGTAATCGATGTCCTCCTTTCGTCGCCGTGGCCGTCACATGTATTATTTGTTATATGCCTGCTTATGCTGAAAGTGCAGGTGCAAATAAATAGGTTCAAATAAGACGACCGGGCCAGTTGAAGTTCCTGTTGAAGAAATTATTTTCAGTATTGAAGTTAAGGGTTTTAATTGGATAAATATCAACATGATCGCTGCACAGGCTGATTAATTGCCACTGATCCTATTAAATTCGATTACTGAGCATTTTTAGTAGCTTTGTAACACCAAGTTGATTTATCATTTGCTAGTTTGCTGTCGACCTTTCAGATGAGGCACTTTTGAAAAAGCAATAGACAAAAGCAAAAGCTGCAGCTTTCGATTAACATTAACTCTGAGTGTTGTTTTGTGAACGAGAACCCCTTAAAGGAGTCTTTCAAATGCTCGTGAGGGCTACTAACATAAAACTGAGGTTACAGCTAACAGGTATAAAGTCCTGTACCCAAGCGCTCCCAGACAGGCGTTTTCAGCTGACAATAAAGGTGTTGACACAACCCGAAGCCCCCCTACCCTTACCGGTAACCATCAGAAATGTTAGCGGCTAAACCTAAGTCACTGACTTTATGCATGTCGACGGGTTGGCGTACTTTCTGTTGCTGTAACGTTGAAAAAGTGAAAGTGGGTGGTGATGGGGCAGTGGATAAGACGCCTGCCTTTGGTGTGAGAGACCAGGGTTCAATCCCCCACTGTGATCCATCCACCATTGTTTCCCGGAGCAAGACACTTAACCCCTCGTTGCTCCAGAGGCGTGCGACCTCTGACATGTATAGCAATTGTAAGTCGCTTTGGATAAAAGCGTCAGCTAAATGAATAAAGGCAACGTTTCCTGCATATGGACGCTGACTTTAGCGAAAAATAATTACACTTTGTGACGCGGTCTCAAAGCATCAGAAATGACGCACTGAGATGAGAACGCGTTGGAGCCCCAGGCCGTTAAATAGCGACACCAAACGTCCAAATGTGACGAGTTTATTTTTATCTTTATCGTATTTTATTTTTAGCCACTGATCCTGCTCACAGCTGATTTGCTGGTTCGACTCTCTGCTTTACCAAACTGGAGATCCGCAGACCGCCGTCTAAAAGTACCTCACAGCCCCACTTCTAAAATCCCCTTTAAAGGTAGGACGGTGCACTGAGCCTAAAGGCTGGTTCATGGCTCAACACGCAGCAGCTGCAGACATGCATCCTACCTGGCAATGTTCTCATGGCGACTTCACACCTGAATCCAGCCTGTACATTGGTAACGTTCCGCACGGTGCACATCTGAGGCTTCATTATTTAAACTCCTGGGGGTGCATGTGCCTGTTTCTGGTTGCAATAAAGCTCTTACGGTATCGAAAAACATCTCTGCCATCAGTTTAAAACACTTTAATTATGATCCATAATTAGGAATTAGAAAATTAGTCTTCATCTAGTTTGATGTCATACCTGCAGGTTTCCCCCTCAAGTGTGAAAAACGAACACCTGCCAAATGCTGTCACCCCACGGGGCTCTCAGGCAGCAAGTCAGGCATTATTTGGATCTTTTTCCTTTTTAAAAACCCAGTTTCATCAGGAGCTGAGAGAGTGTTTCCTGCTGTCTGTCGACATTACCTCTCTGAACCGCCTCAAGTCCCCGCAGCTCTTGGTCGTGAATCATCTGACAAACTGCGAGATAAAGATCCAAACTCTTTATCTCGCGTCTGTGTTGTGGTTTCGTCACTCTGACAGCGGTAAATCTGTGGAAATCGATAATAGCAGTTCATCAGTGACAGATGTCTGGCGTCAGTAACTGTGAACGGTTCAACACGCCATTCTGATGTCTTTGTTTATAGAGGATGTTCACGACAAGCGCTGTGGCGACTGGTTAACCAGAAACATAACAAAAGGGAAGGTTTATGATCTGAGTGCAGATCAGAGGACGGCTGCGGAGACGAGCTCAGCAGGAGAGGTGTCGGTCACGTGATCGGAAAGAGTCGCAGCGTGGAGTGACGCTCTTAATGCAACGCACTAATTTATTCAAGGTGACATAAAGTACTGCAGAATTTAAGATAGTTAAACAGTTAAACATCCCCGTTACACAACAGACACAAGCAAACGTGACACGGAGCCGAGCGCGTCCTGATATCCACTGTGGCACAACAACAACAAGCAAACGCTGTGAAAAGCTGAAACCCCTGCAGCAACTGGCCAATCAGCTGGAAGCTACAAACGTTAGCGTCTGGCTAACGCATTCTCACTACCGACTCGTCGCATATTGGCGTTTGGTTGACGGCCTTTGGCCTCGCTTTCTAACACCCTGGGTACCCCTTTAGCGTCATTTTTAGACGTTTAAGGCTCCAAGGTCAAGTTAGCAACGCTCAGCAACAACAAATATGCAACATATGGTTGGGCTTTCAAAATAAAAAGCTAGCGTTTTTTTTTAAACTGCTCGTTATTAAAGTTGAAACGTTGCGATTTGGTTTGGTTTTGGCAACAAAAGTACTTGGTTATGGTTAGGGCTGGGCGATATAGCTAAAAATGTTATCACAATAAAAACATTTCACATCTAATATCGATAATTATCAGGATAAAAATAATTATTTCTTTCTTTCTAATTTTTGTTCTTGAGTGAAAATTGAAGAAACCAGATGGTTAATTGTGTGGTTCAACTTTTCTTTATGGTCAGAACGTGACAAACACGCCAAACAGTGGATCTCTTCACAAATTATGAAAAAATCGTTTTCAACAAATAAGATTATTAAATCCTTTTTTCAGTCCCTTTTCCCTCAACAAAATACTTTTTTATAGAAAAATTTAGGCAAGTTTGTTTGTATAGCACATTTGTAGAGCTACTTTGTTAGTCATTCATATGAATTTAACCAAATATTTATTGACAATATATGGAACATTTATTATATTGTTATTGAGGAAAATTACATTGCTAAAATAACTACGTAGGTCAGTTAACACATAACTTACGTCACTTCTGTAACTTACACAACAAATAATAATTTTAAACACTGACTTTTTGTTCCACACGGGACATGAACCCCGCTCTCCTGGTTCCAGGTTCTGGCCCTCCAGCCACACCAGCCACCTCCTCACACAGTCTTTCCTCTTAAACATCGTATACCTGCCTTTACCGCCAAAAGCTGACCCTACAGGGCCTCCCCCACTTTGGGGATCCCCAGTGCGTGATGGGTCTTGACCATGTGACTATATGTGACGAATGGAACTGGTTGGTCTGGCTAACTAGCTTCCTGCCTACAGTAGAAACCTGGTACAACTTAAAAAGTTAAGATTTATTAGTTAATTGCATTATTTTGTGGTGTTACAGGTGACATTAACCCGACGACTTCATGCACTGCAGCATCATCTGGGTGACTCTGTTTTACAGATCAGATCAGGGTTATTTTAGAACAAAATAACTCTGCTACACGGATCATCAACTGGAAAGGATGCTGACTTTTCACCTGTTAGCTTTAACCTCAGTGTTTCAGCATGCGATCATTGTAAAGCCAGAGACACTGGCAGTACTCCTGCACTCTGAGTGCCTATAGGATTAAATATCCTAGACATTATCGGGCCTCAATCATGGAATATCTTCCTTTTTTGCACAACGTAAACATAATTCAGCCAAAAGGACTGTTATAACCCCTCCCACACCTCTGTACCAGCTCTCAACATTTCACAAAATACTCTCCTTGTGTTTATGAAGTATTCCCCCCGGTGTCGTTTATCTCACATCATCCATATGTTCGTTATTCCTCCTGAAGAGCTAATGGAGTTGGTACGAAGACGATGGCCAACTAGGCTGCGGACCAACTTCCTCCAGTGCCAGAACTTTCTATACTGCGTGTGTATTTATGTCTGATCTCACTTCAGAAAACTAAAATAACCCTAGCACGCTTGCTTTCTAATGTCAGTGAACGAGAGATGTTTTGTCTCCGATGGGAAAACACGAACCTGGAGCTGAGCCCGAAAAAAGATGCAGACGTGCTGTGAGTCCACCACTAATTTCATTTAAAACCTGTCAGCTGACACGATGAGAGCGTTACGGTCGGTCTCTATATGATGCACATTTCTAAATCAGGGGATTTAATTAAATTACCACTTAGCAAATCTGGGGCCAGGTAGTATTCTAGCAGACAAGGTGTACGCGACCCAGCTCTGAGTCTGAGTCTCGACACAAATGTCCTATTCTGGCTCATTTAAACCTGACATTCAGAAACAAGTCGTGGTTTTCCTTCCTTGTTGCTGCCACCTTTATGTCAGTCCTGCGTTACGACGATGTTACACACATGCATGGATCCATTCTAAAAGCGTTAGATATTGTCTACGACGGAGCGCTGAGGCTGATTACAAACTTTAAAACCTTTACTCTCTGTTGGCACACTCTTATTTTTAAGGCTATTCTTGGTCTGCTTCCATCTGACTTACAGATCTACATCCAACAGAAAAGTACGGGAAGATTTGTTCCCAGGACTTATTACCACTACCTGTTCCATCAAGTCCTGACTGAAAAGGGGGCGTTCAAGTACGCTGCTGCCTGTGTTTGGAATCAGCTGCAAAATGTCCTGAATCTTCAGGAGCCGGTTTCACTGGTTTCTTTTAAAGTACTTTAAAAAAATTTTTTTAGTTATTATTTTATTAATTTTATTTATTAATTAATCAATTTTAATGTATTAATTGTATTATTGATTTATTAATTTTAATTTATTAATTGTATTATTGATTTATTAATTTTATTTTATTTTATAAAAAATTATAATTTTTTAAAAAATATTATTATTAATTAATTAAATTGTTTAAATGACTTTTAAAGTACTTTTAAATAATTTGGAGGCAGGCAATTATTATTTTTAATTATTTGGAGGCAGGCAGTTCTTTCTGTATCTGATCCGTTTGATCCTTGTTGTTGATGATTTGTAAGCGTGCACACACACACACACACACACACCTAAGACAATTTAGTGTCACTAGTCAGCCCAGGCCGCATGTCTTTGGACAGTGGGAGGAAGAGAAAGCACCCGGAGAGACGTGGACACGGGGAGAACATGCAAACTCCACACAGAAAGGACGGGGCAACCGGGGTTTGAACCCTTCTTGCTGTGAGGTCACAGTGCTATCCACTTGACCACCGTGCCGCCCATAATAATTTATAATATTTCATATTCATCAGAATACATTTTATTACCAAGTATGTTTTCACTGTTTGCCAGTTTGCCTCGGTTCATACAAAAAACATCAAAAGGAAATTAGAAGAAAGATGAAGTACTGCAACAGTCACACACCTTTCACCCCTCACCTGTCACTTGTCAGTAACAGTAACACAGGCCGGCACCTCTTGACATATTAAGCTTTTATGTATGTAGCATGTAGGGGCATGCAGAAGCTTTCATTCATTCCAGGAGACACGTATGGATTCTGTACACAGAGCCTGCTTTTATCCCCCACCTGCCTATTTGCATGTGCTGACTTTTGTTTGCATGTTTGTATATGTGGCCCCTGTACTTGTATGACGAATGCAAACAAGTGGCGGTCTGATCTGTGATAAAACCGTCTGATGCACAGTTTCTTCCTCCAAATACCTGCTGTATTAAGTGCTTGGTTATCTAATAGGCTGTTTTACGAGACATTCGTTTGCCTAAAGGTTCAGATGGCCCTCTGTGGTTTTTACCTTTAGGTGTAAACCCACATTTACTCACTTTATTGTGACTTTTAGTTTCCTCAGACGTCATCAGAGGAAGTTTTTTTCTGACTGCCAGCGTGCAGGTATTTTCATCTAATGTCAGCGACACTTGGTGTTCACCGGCTTTGTTGATTTGTGTGCACAGGGTTGATCTAATGATTTGTATATATAAGTTGTTGGGACAAGTTATTGAGTTGTTTGCACAAAAGATGGATCAGATTACTTGTGCAAACACAATGTGGGTCTTTTGCATACAAGATAATAACTTGCGTGGACAAGTTATTATCTTTGGTGTGCAAGACATAAAAAACACATAAATCATCTTTCTGGAATTGTGGGGCAAAGCTCTTCTTCACAATGAGTGAACTTCACAACTATTTGTATTGCGACAGAGTATTTATTTTGTAATTACTTGAGGTTTAACCTGTGGTCCATACTGTGACTACATGAATCTAAAAGATTAAAAAGATTAAGGAACACGGAGAAGCGAAAATGTGCTTGTCTTCATATTAAGTGATTTTGACTTTTACAGATAAACTGATGGATTAAACGTTCTTTTATGAAAATTGTCCTACTTACTACATTAAAGACACCATTTCATTAGGAACAAAGGAAGATGATTTTTATAGGACATTTTTAAGTCCAACACAGCAGAGATGAAGTTCACTGAGCTGACTGTCAGACCGCGACCCTGAAACCAGTTCAGCCAAACTGAACCTCCATCACTGACCGGGCCAAACGCCCACACAGACGCCTCATCCCAAAATCAGCCGTCAGCCCACAGCGACCTCGATCCATCCACGATCTGTCCACAAACCTCCGCCGTCCGTTACATCCAAACGGAAGGCCAGATCCAGTCCGACGCCCACGCAGCAACGTCAGGCCGAACCGGGCCAAACACCCACCGCCGTCGGCATCCTCGGGCCTCGGCCGCTTCCCACGTCCGACCACATCATCTGGGAGGAAGCTGGGCTCTTACCGCCATCGTCTGTTTGGGTCAGGCCTCAGACACCCACCACGAGAGGAGGGGACGCACAAATTATCCCTCCAAACGCCGAAGAACAATGACAGCGCGTCGATCCAAAAACTGCAAAATCCCTGGAAAAACAAAGAAGACACCTACACATATGACATGATGACAGATACTTGTGCTTTTAAAAACGATATTTTGAAGAGAGAATGTGAAACAAACTGGAGGAGAAAAGCTAATGGAAACTGGTGTTAAAGGAAGCAAATGTTTCCCTTCCTGTGGCCTCTTTGTGATAAATTTCATTGCCATCTAAATGCAGAAATGACGACAGTAAAACCAGCCAGTGTTCATTCATTGATTCATTGCTTCAGTCTACTTAAATACCCTGACAAACAGTTATGTACCAGCCTTCCTGTGCTATCTATTTTTAGGAGAGATGAGTCTCCGTCAGCGCGTCTCAGACTTGTGCGGCAGGTGGAGGGTGAAATGTCGACTCGATCGTTCGCTCGCTTCGGGCTTTGTGCTGCGTGTCTTCGAGGAGAAGTGACTGGACGTTCGTCATTGTGTTTGCAGCCGGCCGTTGGCGAGCGGGAGCCGGTCCAGCCATCTTGTGTGGAAAAATTCCGGACTGGGCACGAGCCGGCCATCTGCAGCTCCAGGCCTTCAGCAGCCAAACGCAGAAACACTTCGGCTACTGGAGGCTTCGCAGGAGGAGGAGGGGGAGGGAAACCGACAGCAGAAATGTCTCTGTTACATGTTGGAAGGAAAAGCTTTGACTAGTCATGATTACACTTACTGCTGCAGGTTCTGGTACGACTGCAGTCTTTCCAATCCGGAGGGCTCTCTGTATGTCCTGCATTTAAAATGGAACGCTTTGCAAAAAAGCTTTTAGTAGCTGTTGTGGAGCTTTTTTAATCAAATCACATGGTCTTCATCAGGTTGTTTAAAAAGGTTCAGAGTTTATTTGTGACCTTGGAAACAAAATAATAATTAATGTTCTTACTGTAGTTAAATCTTCTCTCTCTTAGTCGGGGCTGGTCTGACAGCGACACGTCATTACAAACACTCATTTGTCCTTCTATCAGGTAAACATGTTGTTAACTTCAGGTAGGTTGGTATTGTGTGTTTTTGGACTCATGAAGGTGATTCCTCTATTTTCCTACAGCGTGTATGTTTTTGCTACTGAATCCTTCAGCCCAAGTCAGTCGACTTTGACCGTTTGACCGTTAAAGAAGTGAAACTCCTCTTTGTAGATCCAGTTTTTACCTTCCAGTACTCAAATGCAAAAAACTAATCCTCCTCTAACCAAACGAATCTGCCTGTTGACCATAACTGATCCCATTTGTAGACTGATCGCTGTCTGCAGGTGTTTATTAACAGTTGCTAGTTAATAAAATAAGCATTTGTTGTTCCTGAGATTCATATCAGAATGGGGGGAAAGGATCAGTGCTAATATTGTAAGCAGAGCAGTGGACACTGAGTTACAACAAACATCATACAGAGTTCAAGTGATCAGTCTTACAGTCGTATTTTTATGGGCACCTGCACATATTGGCATCAAAGAAAATGAAAGGGTGCACAGGAGGCCACAAAAAGACGTCTCGTGGACGGGACAGTTAGTGGAAGTAAAAGAGAAATCAAGAGCATTATTAGACAGAATGAATGGAAGGTGGCCAAAGCAACAGGAAGGAAGAGAGGAAAGGACGGCTGTTTTACAGAGTTCAGAGGAAAGAGGCAGAAATGAGGCGTGCAGGAAGGAACGAGAGACGAGACAATCGTATCGAGACGTAGACTTGGACTCACTGGACTAAACAGCACCTACTCAAAATGGGCAGAACATAAGACAGGCGAGACTACTGTGGTCAACAAGAGACAACAACAACAACTCAAGGTTGGGCAATGAAAGGAAAGTTAGTAGTTCCTTGATTCTGCACACAGAACTAAACAGAGAATTTATGAAAATAACAAATAAAATAAAATAAAACACTATATACAGTTATTTATGTACATATTTCAGTGTTTCCAGGATTTTAATGGTGGGAGACTATGGTGGGTGGGCCATTATAAAGTTAAATGCATTAATTTGGTGCAAAATTAAGAATGAAGAACGTTGCACTCTTGTAAACAATGTTGTGCTCTACTAAACTATTTAATCATAAACTCATTGCAGAGCTTTAAATGGTGATGAAACAGCAACAAAAGTCAACAAATCTATTTGTTTTTCCAGCAACCCTAAGTGAATAGAAATGTTGATTTTTTACTTTTAATGGACACATGTAATATGTTTTATACTTTTTCTGTGAATATAATCCAGTTAATCTTATTTCCATCCTGTACAGACGCCTTATTTTGAAAAGCGGACGTTGTCACATGTTAAATCCATCCAATCCCAGTTTGATAAATAATGTTGTAACATGAAGCCTTCACAGCCTCTCTTCAGGTAGGACTCTTTTTCTGGCAGACTCAAACCAAATTCCTGTTGCTATTAAACAAATTGAAATATTCTCTGCAGCATCAGGTCTTCAACT
>JAPMOB010214644.1:0-13016 GCA_029875015.1 Lepomis gibbosus
CACCTAGTTGTTTGAGCATGCTCAGCCGGCCTTTAGATTCCAGTAGAATGCTCAGTAAAGTGCAAAGTGACACATCAAGAGTAAGAAAATTAAGTAAAGTATTACCTCACTGCTGCAAACTCTTACTTGCCCAAAGGTGCTTGTCCTGTGTTTAAGGGTGCACTCAAGTCAAAAATATGTGGAAAACAGTCCAGCAGCAACAAAACCCCATGCAACATGAAAAAGTTAGAATTGAGACTCATGCTGTGTTGCAGACGTTAGATACACTACAGACACTTAGATAGTTGTTATTACAGCGTGATGGACAGTTTAATCATGCACAGTCAAAAAAAGCAGTCTTCACTTTGACCTTACTGAAGAAAGGAAGACTGATAGAATTTTGAATTTTGTATTTCAACACTTGACTGACACCTGACTTTGTGCTTTTCATCACTGTGCCCGGTTTAATGTGAGAACATCCACAACTGTCATTTGGTTTTTTTTGCAGTGTAATACTTCACATTACTCAGAAAGTAGATGAAAATGAAGAAGTGGCATTTGAAGAAGTCCTGCAGTGATCACTTTTTATTGCCACATTACACTAGAGTTGATAAGTTGGATACATAGCAAACATGTGGGTACTGCTGACAAACTGAAACTGCACAAAGCTGAGTGTCAAACCACATTTGAACAAACAAGTTGTCCAAGTTTCTGTACAAAAAATAAAAAAAATCACTTGGGTTATTACATTTTATAGATAGATATAAAATTGAATGAAAGAATGCTGAACAATGGTGCTATGAATATATTCTTTGCATGGTGTTGACACACATGTTGTTTACATGTTCCAATCATACAGACATAAATAATGACAAATAACAAAAAGTGTTTTCACAGACTATGGAGAAACACTGCACACTCCTGATTGAGCTAATATTTACCATTTGTCCTTTTATAGTTTGATAATGTGTCACTATCATTGCAGTTTCACCACCTGAAACTCACTAACCTGCCATCAAGTGTTGCTCAACAGAATTGTTTTGTAATGGGTCACAGATGTCTACCTAAGGTGTATGCTATCTGATCTATAGCTTGTGGATACAGAGACAGATCCATCATCCTGAGTCACCTTTAACAACATCTTTATAAACCCAGGCTTAACCTTTAAATGCATTCTGCAATGATTGCAAGACTCTGTGTAACTATCAGAGGAAGTGTTTCTGGAACAGTTTAGAGAACAACACCGTCAGTCCTGCTCAGTACAGCCACCTAAAAATAGTTAGTAGTCCAACATGAGAAGAATCATTTAATTGTTTTTCTTTCTATTAATAGACAAACCTACATGGACTTGGAACAGAACAGAGCATAACTTCTCAGATATCACTGAGGGAGAATCCAAAGAAAGGAATCACACTGTTGGCTACACTCGTCTATTTCTAGTCTTTTAACCACTCAAAGCACTTTACACCACATGATACATTCACACAGCAATTTGGGATTCACTCTCTTGCTCAAGGACACTTTGACATACAGACCAGAGGAGTCAGAGACCGAACCACCAATCTCCTGATCAGAGGTCAACCTCTCTACCTCTTTAGCAAGGCACAATATGAGTAAATTCATTTTTGCTTTGACGGGTGTTTTCAGTGTGGTCCATAGAGAGCCAAAGAGACCCTGGTAGTTATTCATTACAACATAAGCTCAGTTGCTCTCAGTGTGACATGTCAAAGCCTTGCTCCTGTTGTACATATCTGTATTTGACAAGGGTGTTAGGACAGCAGATTAGCAGACTACAAAGGGCTCCATACGTTGAAATCCACTGAATTCTCTACAAAGCTCTCCAGCTGTGTTTCTGTTTCATTGTAAAACCACTGTGACGTGTTTTGTCCACAGAATATTTAGGCCGAAGGATTTCTTTCTGATAACAAAGCTCCAGTCCACTGTGCTTTATTCACCATAAATGTCCTGCTATCTTGCTTTATGAGGTAGTTTCTGTTATATAAATAACAATAAATGCAAAACACACAACGTTAAAACAAATTTTACAAAATACAGTATTTCATCTAAACACATTAAGATAAAAAGGTACAATATGCATTTTTCAGTATAAATAGAAAATTCTTAAGCTTAATTTAGCCATCATTGCATATTATATAACAATGATTACAACTTATTTTACTCAGTATATAATAATGAAATGTACATATACTGTACTGTAACAACATTGTGTGATTACTGCTGCACAATAAGACCTGTGACAATAACTGCTGATACACATGAGTCCTGAGAACTTAGAAAAGGTGATGTAACTAAAGGCTGGCTTCATGTCTTTTTATTCTCAAAAGTAATGGTTTAGATTAAATAAAACACAACACTCTTTGGGGAACAAATGAAATCCACTCTACATCTAATTCTTCATTCCACCCTCTCAGGCTTTAAGTGGCTCAATTTAGAAATCATGCATCCCTCTTAAGGAATAATCCTCCTCCTACTAGACAAAGCCTCCTTGATTCAAATGTTGATGGTCTTACATTGAAGCACTCAAAGGTCTGTAAGTTGCTGTGTGTGTGTGTTCTCTAAATTAAATATAGAAGAAAGAAGGGAAAGTCTTTTTGTCTCTTCATGGAGCCATTAATTGTGTAATGTTTAACTGTTGTGAAATGATTGGTTTAATGTACAATGATAACACATTACTTCTTTTACTTTTAATTAACAACTTTGTGTGGATACACTCTGGTCCTGCTCTCCTACCTGAGTGAGGCCACGCTGACCCCTGTGATTAACTCTGTCAACTCATACGTCCATTCAAACATTAACTCCAGCTTTAATGACACAGACACAGGTGTGATTAAAAAGTCCCGTGCTTTGGCTTGGTTTAGAGGAACTGCAGCAGGCCTGAGGGCCTGGATGGGTCAACAGGGTAGCCATCTGAAGCACAATGGAGGCAGAATTTAATCAGCTGGGGCCTCATTAATATCGTACCAAACAGGACTGGAAACGTGCGTATGCCACTTCCCAAGCAAAGGTTGTGATCTATAAAAAACAAAATGGGAGAATGTGCGGCCCTCCACGCAAACTCTGGACCATGCGTTCATACATATTGGAGAAATGAGAAACGTTGACTCACACGGCAGAAGGATGAAATGATTGAAATAAATTGAGATATTACCTCTGAGTATTATAGGTCAATAAAACTTTAATATTTAATATTATGTTTGTTCATTTGCCAAACCAATGAAAGGCTTTCTGAATAAACAAACACCCGTTTGATTGATTTTGATGGATTTTCCTTGAAGTGCGCAAAAAGAACCATGATTTAGGATAATAAAAACAAACACAGATGTGTTTCTTTAAAGAACGCCTCAAACATGTTGTACAGTGTAATCAGAAATCATGTTAAGTAATACTTGTATGCAGTGCAATTTATTCTCATAAATAAGGTGAACAGGAGGACAAATTACATTTAAATTGATGCCGTTTTCAGTGTGTCAGACGAGCAAATACAAGTGCATAGTTTTATATATTGTTATCAGATGTTCATTATTGAGCCAAACACTGTGCGCCAGCATGCTTGTAAAAACAAGGAATAGAAAATATAACACTATTTTATTATTTAAATCTTTCAGTGTACTGGTTGTGTCACATAAAACAAGTGATATTTGTTTTAATTCATCAGCAGCCATATTAGGTGAGTAGACTGTTTGTGTGGCCTAAATAAATGTTTAAACAGTGGAATGCATTTGGTTCACTTTTTTTCAAACAAGGGAATCCAAGTTATGTATCTGGGTCATCCAGTGCATCTTGCATGTATGTGTCCCCCTCCACCTCCGTCACTACTCTGAGAGAGATGATTTAAACCAGTCCAAGAGTGTAGCAGTCAGACAGACTAATCTGTCAAGGAGGATGTTATGAGAGATGGCGTCAAAGGCTGCACGCAGATCAAGAAGGATGGGAATAGTTAGTAGTCCGGAATCAGTTGCCATGAGAAGGTCACTGCTGATTTTTACCAATACCAGAGGTGAGAGAGGAACTTATAATGGTAGATATTTCTGGATGAGAGAGAGGGTGAGCAGGCTTTTACTATGATGGTAGGAAGAGGGTCAAGCTGACAAGTAGTTGGTTTCAAATTTCTAATAATGTCCACTGTTTCAGCAACAGAGGGAACTGAGAAACTTGAAAATGAACAAGAATGAGGTGTCGGGAGAACTGAAAAAGTTTATACTGGGGAGGCAGTCAGTTTCACTTGAGAGAGTATTTAAATTAATGTCCTTAACATTTCTGAATGAAATGACACGTGGTAGTTTTATTTTGGACAGTGTTAAGTTGACATTAAAAGACATTAAGATGTGATCAGAAATGGCGAGGTCAGCTGCAGTGTAACCATGAGTGACACCAAGTACAAAACATGACCTTTGGAGAGAGTGGGAAATTAATATGTTGCTCCAATCCAAAACTGTCCAGGCAAGATGTAAATTCTCTTGTGTCTGTGTCAGTGGTATTGTCCATATGTATATTAAAATCCCCCAGCAGTATTACATTAGGAGAGAGTGAGCTAAAAATTGTGCTTATAAGGCTGGCCTTTTGTTGTGGCCAGCCTAATGGTGTCATACCAAAAGCAATGCGAGCGTTTGGGGCGGTGAATTTACATACAAAGTCAATTCAAAGACGCGTAGAGCCGTGATTTCCTGTCTGGGGGCGTGAAGTAACACAAAGGGGGCGGGGCTGGCAACGCAAAGGCATCGCAAAGGAACTGAGTTGAATATTTTCAACTCAAGCGAGAAGTCTCATGACGCGATACCCTATTAGTGTTGAGATTGTCCGTATATCACCGACTTTTTTGGGATTAGAACGTTGATTTATCTTCACTCAAGCTTCTCAGCAACTAGCTTCCATGCACATCCGGTTCCAGTGTTGTTAGCAACGTTAGCTCTGTTGGATTAGTACTTCATATATAAAAACCGGACAAAACTGGACATTACTTGGAGAAAAGAAAGCGAGGAGGTTGAACTACCTGGTGAGTTCAGAAAAAGGGTATGTAACTTTATTCCAGCTATCATTGTACTTTACTGTGACCAAGTTAGCATAGCAGAGCCCTGATCGATCAGAACTCCATTCAGAAAACAAGAAGTTAGAAGTTGTTGTCCTGCTGTCTTGCTGGCAGACCTGACAAAACATGAATTTATATGTTTAACAAATCAGCATCATTTTGTAGTTTTTTCGACATCAGTTTAATCAGTTTATTGCTAATTAATCACAGCAAAATGTTTACTTTGGGTTCGTACAGCTGTAGTAATGGTGAGTTGTGATTATTCACGTTATCGCGTTAAAATCGCCTTCTCACATTGTGTGTGGACACTCGCAGCGAATGTACTCACACGAGGAAAGCGTCGCAAGAAGAAAATTTGCATTTGGTCTGAATGCCACATAAGGCACACTTGTCTGATTAGCATCTTGATATGCCACACCTGTGAGGTGGATGGATTATCTGGGCAAAGGAGAAGTGCTCACTAACACAGATTTTGACAGATTTGTGAACAATATTTGAGAGAAATAGGCCTTATGTGTACATAGAGAAAGTCTTAGATCTTTGAGTTCAGCTCATGATGAATGGGGGCAAAAACAAAAGTGTTGCCTCAGTGTACATACCACATTTCAAAACAGTTTAACTTGCAAATGAAAGTTAACTCAACTTGAAGATTGCCTTTGTTTGAACTCACAAATTCAATGTTATTCAAACTCACAGTTTTAAGTTAAAAAACTTTTAATAAAATTAATACTACTTTCAAGTTAAGGGAATTTCAATTCCAAATTGGTTTCAGTTTACATGTAAAAAGGGCCTTGCAGACAAACCACGACAACAGCATCAATGCGCTATTGTCTTCAATGGCTTATTACGCACCAGGGCAGTTTGTTGCTGCGTCGAGCAACGCACCACTTGGCGAGCTTCCGTGCATACAGCAGTCAACGTTCAGCGCTGCACATTTCACCCCTTTTCTGAAAGGGCCTTAAGGCCGTTGTCAGGAACTCTATCCACCAGCGGCACTTGCTGACCACAAAAGTGTCTATTTGTTAAGGAATTTTAATATAAGACTTATCTGCAGTGTATAATTAGTACAGTTCACCAAGTATACCAGTATCTGTATCTGTATCTGTTCAACAAATTAAATTCTCGTATCTGTATTCGGAATGGTTGGGACTAACAGGAAGTTATTTAAGCTTAAAATTGTTATGAGTTAATCAGAAGTTGCTATATTTATTAGAAAACTATTTACAGAACAGCCTCAGCAATATTTTTGAATACAATAGTTGATTATTTTTAAAGGTTCCTATATCTAAAGTTTATAACAAAACAGATATTAACACATTTTACTTTACTTGTACCTGTTTCAACCGAGTACTCGCTCAACCCTATAATTAGTTGATTATGTGTGTTTTTTTTTTAAAAAGATGCAGCACCTAGGATTTTTTTTCTCTTTTTTTCCCCAACTTATAACTTAGATAAGCAAGTTTAATCAACACGACATTGTCTCAAATAGTTAACACAATGAATTAATGGAAGTTCAACTTTCTAAACCTCATCCAGTTGAGTTCAAAATCCAAAACTTGTCAGAGCTCTATGAGTCAAAAATAAGTAAGTTGACATAGCTAAATAGGTGCATTGAAAGTAATAATATAAGCAAATACATTTGCTCAGGAATGTTCTATGTTACACTGCCTTTTGTTTCTAGGGAGGACATTAGACACACCCTCAGTACGCCACCCTACCCTTTAATCTACTTGTACTACTAATTGACTGGACATCTTTCAGCCTAATGACAGATTGGAGGAAACCAACCAGGTGTCACTGGTGTTAATATGGGGGTAAATGTGTGTTTATGTGTGTGTGTGTGTGTGTGAGTTTGGATAGTGGCAGTATTATCTTCCTTGAAAGCAAAAATGCACCAACATCTTTCTATGCTGCAAATCTAAATTTGCAAATGTGTTTGGCAGATTATTTTCCTCTGGATTTACCCGGCCATAGTTCCATTTACCTCCCCACAATATCTGAAGTTAGGAACGAAGCCAAGTCCAAAGTGTCTCTCACAATGAATTATACAGAAACACATATGACATTCCCCATGGATAAACATTCTAAGCACTCATCCAGTATTTATGGCATTATTCCATTATGTCTTAATCATCTGAAAATTAGACATGCTGCTACAATATACTGCTATTCAAGTCATTTATTCAATTGTTCTATATTGTGTACAATTTTGCTAAAGAGTACCCAGAACATAATTGTCCTGGCACCAGAAAATGCTTCTTCTGTTGTGTAGGAGATGAAAACCAGTGGATATGAATGTGTGTCCCGGTAATGGAAAGGATCCTGGCCACGCTCAGCCTGAAGTTCATTTCTTGTTTTTCTGATTTGGTTATTTTACTTTCAAAACTCTGATGTACTCTGGTGATAAAAATTCTTTTGTTCATAAGCGAGCTGAGACATCTTAAAGAAACTTGGCATAAAGCAGGTCTGTTTACTTTCACTGTAAATTTTGTGCTTTTGTTAAGATTTGAGCATGCCTCCTGGTCATTTGACAAGCAGAGGCATGCATGGTGCGGGGGTAATTAGCCATTGATGAAGCTACCCTTCAAGAATCAAGAAAAGTCATTTCCAGCTTCATTTTATCCTTAGCTTTTAGTCAAGTGAGTTAAATTTCAACCTACTGTACAGAACTTTACATCTCTCCTTTGACTTCAGGAAATATTTCAGTGGAGAACAAGTCATTTCAGAGGAGCACATATGGAAAGCTAATTAAAGGGTCTGGGATCTATGGGATCATCAGCCAAATGGTAATATCAGAATGAAAAGATAGGTAATTGTGTGCCCATAAACTGTGGGTGCTAATCTTGAATCTGCCACCAATCTGGAGAAGTCTACGATATCAACCACCACCCTCAGAACCACACCTTGACAGCCAGACGAGAGGCCAACACCCAAATCCTCTGCTGCTTCAATGAGTTGCACAAACTTGCCTCGCATGCCTTCACTGACATCTCACTGTGCTCGCAGGAGGATTATAGTAAGTTGTTTAGTCAACACTCTTCTCATCAGATGGGTATATTGCCTCCACACCTGTCTAAATGTGGCTTTCACTCCAGTTGATAAGTAATAGGAAACCATTATAGCTATTAAAACCAGCAATGGCAACAAAGAAAGAGTTGCTGCAACTCAGTTTGAGCAAAAATTCAAATTATGTATATGAGTATGTACCTCGAGTTATTCACACAGAAGAGAATCATTTTACTATGCCGAAGGCTTCAAGGTTTTTCATATTAAAAACATGATTTTAATTCTTACGTGATAAAGATTCATTATGGAGGCTCTTGTGTGGTCAGTCCCAGTATTACAAATTCTGAAATAAATTTGCATAAAATGAAATTAGCACAAATACATGAAGTTGGCGCTTTCAGGGATCGAGGTGATATCTGAGTTTTAACAAGGGTGTTTCTGTGTAAGGCGGTGGATCAGTACAACCCACTTTACGTGACACAGCTCTAACGTAGCTGCTGTAGTGCTGTAATGGCAACATGTGGAGAGCCTTCTATCAGCAGAGGTGTGGAGAGTAACCCAAAACTGTACTCAAGTAAAAGTCATGTTACTTTGCAAAAACAAGTACTCAAGTAGAAATAAAGACATGAACATACACTTGATTTGATAACCTTCCACATTTACACCAAGACAATATTCCTTTCAAGTGTGATTACTAAATATTAGCTGCTAGCGCCATTTGAAAGCCCTACCCTGCTGTAGCTTCAGCCTTTATTCTACTCTAACAAAGTCATGTGGATGCTTGACTGCTGTAAATAAAGAAATAAGTAGCAAAGTAGCGCAATGAAAGTATCCAAATATAGCAGAGTAAATGTAATGATTTCTCTCTTAAAAAGTACTCGAGTAAAAGTATGATGCATTAAAACTGCTCTGACAAGTACAATTTAATCAAAAAAGTTACTTGTATCTCGTTACTACCCACCTCTGATCAGCTAGTATTTTCTGTTTGCAGTGTTTGTGTTTGTTGTATAACACATTACTCAACTGGATTACTTCACAGAGTCAGGCAGAGACTTAACCCTAGTTCACACTACACGACTTTGCTGGTCGGTGAGCTCAGTGACCCTCAGGCCGTGATCAGGGCTGTTCAGCCATCGATTGGCAGTCACCTGACACATCGCAGACGCCAGCCAGATATCTAGCATGCCAAGTATCTGGAAGAGTCGGCCGACTCGACATCCACATCCAGCCAAAAAGAGCAGGTAGCTACTTTTTCACCGCAAAAAACTTTTCACTCACCTCCAGCTCTCTCTGTAGCTCAGACAATCCCTGCTACCTGTGTGTGCTATTCCATGCTTTCACCCAGATTCTTTGTCTTTATAATTGCTATCTTTATAATAACAACAGCTGTTTCGTGTATTGGTTCGTATCATTTCCCGTTTCACATTTCACGTGTTTTCTTGACAAAATGTGGTTTGGAGACCAGTGTCTGGTGACGCAACCGCTGTCAGCTCGTGTAGTGTGTGAGCCCCTGTCTATTATCAGTCACATAGTGTGAACGCCACAGCATTGTCTGTGAAAATATTAAATTAATCTACAAATAAAACCACATCTGTGAATATCTTCCTAACATTTGACACTTTCAAAAAGGCGTTTGTGAGTCCAGCATGTCCAGCATCCAGCAGCAGTTGTGAAACAAACTTTCCACTGATGGAATGAAAATCGACTCCTGTCACTCAGCTTTCTTTGGAAAGCATGTCACATTGCCTGCTGATGACATCACTTCCACATTTCAAAGTACAGCAGAGCTGCCTGACAGCGCTAGCATGTTGCTGTTGCTCAGACAATATCAGCTGCTCTGGTTCAATAAAACTTGAATGCCGACCATTTAACCATGGTGTTGTGTCGGGAGATGCAGCGATTTAAGCAGCAGTCAGTAAGAAATAATATTATACATGTAATTTGTTAAGCCTTGAGTAGAGGGAAAGTCCGCTAGCCGCTAGGCTAATTTCAGCAGTGTGAAATAGGCATTAGCTAATAATAATGATGTAAAGCGAAAAATAAACAACTGTTGAGCCAAATGTTTGTTAAATGTCCATGTTGAGCCATGTTTTGTGCTTGTTAGTGGAGTCAATTTAGCTTTTCTGCACGTAACCAGCTAATGTTACAATTTCTTTTTTCTTCATGGTAAAAAGCAGAGAAATTGTTGGTACATCCTGTCTTTGATGTTGTCACTCATTACATCAATTTTTGCGAGGAGACGATAGTCTCCACAAAATCTGTCATGGTATTTTTTTGTATCACAAAAGCCCTGAAAATCACTTTCAATGAAAATAACATTTATCTCAGGAAACAGGACAGGATTGGAGTCCAAACTCCACCAAGCTAAATACACTAATTAAAAAGAAGGTGGGGAAGATGTTCTAGGAAGGCAAAGCCAGGAATGTCTGGCTTTGCTTGGCCTTGCTTTACAAGTCACTAAAGACCTTCCTGTCCAAACCTTCAGACAACTGAGTAAAAGCAAAACTACATCAAAAATGACATTAAATAGAGCACACAAGTAGGGTCCCAACCTTAAATCTAACCTCACTTAGAAAGTCTACAATACAAACTTCTGCTCATAAGCATGGCTGCAAACATGCACACGAGCGCGCACACACCCACACACACACACAGAAGCACGAGTGTCTAGATCTCACTCTCCCATGCCGTGTCTGTGTGGGACTCTGCCAGCTGGATGTGGGCCAATACAAGCTCTGGCAAAGAAGTCAGCAGTGTAAGTGCTGTGAGAAGGGTCAAACAAAGTGTGCTGTGACGTCGGCACTGGCAGCCGTACAGGAGCTGAAGGATTCAAAGACTGGGTTAGTACAGCTCGCCACGGAGACAGGCGCTGCTTTTTTCCCTTCCTCAAGGCACCACTGAGCTCCTTCACCATCTTCAAACGCAGGTCTCTGCAAATAGCTTAAGCTGCTATACAGTACGGACACACACAGAGGGAGGGACCTGAGGCCTGAAGCCAACTGTACAGGGAGCAGACACACAGCAACAAGACACAGGATTGACTATCAACATGCTTTTCACATGTGAGTGGAGGAGGACAGAGCAGCTGGTCATACTGTCAAAGAAACAATAATTTGTCCTGAAACAAGACTTTAGGTTTTAATCTCTGCAAGTGGTGTCTGCAATATACAGTGTACATTACACACAACAATGTAAACGGTTGGGAATATTTTATGTGAGGTTGGTGTGAGAGGACAGTAGAAAAAGGGTTTGTCCTCAAGCAAGCCTGAAAGTGCTCAGCAGATTTCATGGAATAGATTTAATCACTTCTCAGAGCTTCACTCTTCACAGGGTAACCAGACAAGAACAGCCATCGTCACTGCCTTTATCTGCCCTTTTTATCAAACCACCTGCCCGCGAGTGATACAACAAAACAATGAAATTAAAGACGTTGTGGCAGATACCACTCAGCCTTATGAGGAGAATTTCCTCCTCCAAGCTGGTTTTAGAAGACATTCAGAGTCACCTATCTGCTAAGAACAACAATGGTTCTTTGCACCGTGCTTTCCTGTCTCAATTCTGTAATGTTCTACTATGATCTGTCATTTTTGTCCTTGCTTTTGCAACAGCTGAATTTGCCCTGTGGGAAACAATAAAGGCTTATCTTATCTTATCTTATATGGACAGTGGAAAAGAGTTACAGTGTTAGCAGTGAGCAGAATGCAGCAAGTAGCGCATCAGAGATTATCACCATTTTATTTTGGAGGTGGTGAAGAATCAGCATGGCAGCAGTAAGTGGCAAACAGTCAACACGACAAGCCGTAAGGTGGTGAGACACCGACATGTCAATGTAGGCTGATGGCATATCAGTGACAGTTAGAGAGGAACAAGTGACAGTGCGTGTCAGCAGGTCAAATTAAACAAGACTAAAAGTGAAACAGCCATGGTGTTATTAAAACCAAACTATAATGCTACTTGTAAAAATGTCTAGATTTTGAGACGAAGGAAAACTCACTGTTGATGGTTCTGTCCAAAGCATGAATGTGCTCAGTACATTTACTGTCATCCTGCTTTTAGATTTTAATTCATTAAACTTTGCCTGAGGTGGCACTCGAGGAAAGATCAGAGGTCCCGCAGAAACATTAAGATTTATTTTCTGGGATCACATTTATTCAAAAAAAAAAAATAGAATTATTCCCTGCAATATTTCAAACTGACCTGCTATCAGAAAATGCCCACCTCTGATGAATGATAGCGGTCAGTGCTAATCTCACTGACAAACAGACTGCATTTCCTGTGACTACTCCACAATAAAAGTCAACCTGTGTTTGCCAGTTAAATACTTTTAGGGGGAAGCTGCAGCAGTAGGACATGTTTGGTTTCCATTAGCAGTAACAGTGTCTCCACCACACCCATTACTCAAATAGCTAGAAATAAATCAATGCTTTGAAGATTTTTATTTGAAGATTTATTTATAGTTAACACATTATTATTGCGGTAAACAGTAATTAATTAATGGCGACAATTATTTTATCACACCTTAACACAGTTTTTATTATTATTATTATTTTGAAAGTCTGTTGCTCACTGCTCACACACACATCCAGTCAAACCATGGGTCACATCACAGTGAGAGTTACCAAAACTTTGTGACATAGTGTGCTGTTCAGTATATATATATTTATTTATGTGGACACAGTTGTAACAATAACTGTGTCACTTTTTTACTTGGCTAGTACTTTAGTTTGTAGGCTACATACACCTACTGTGTATCAACTGCTGTGTGCTGTAATTTGAACTATAGAAGATGAATGCAGTACACACACACACACACACACACACACACACACAGAAAGAGCCTCTGGTCAATATTAGCAAACACACAGGTCTAGCTGAGGGCAAAGTAAAGTCTTAGCCTCGCCCAGATAAAGGACCCTTAAAAGTCTCCTACTCCTCCTTCCGCAGGAGGATGTGGACTGCTGTGTGTGTGTGTGTGTGTGTGTGT
>JAPMOB010214647.1:1376-13483 GCA_029875015.1 Lepomis gibbosus
AATTAGTTACATCTACTTTATGTCTCTAGAACTTTTTTTTAACTCCTAAAAATCAGCTTTAACAGAGGAGAAATAAGCAGTGGTGTTCTTTTTAACTGAATATTTTTAAATTACATGAGTAAATCTTGCAAGACAAGAAACACTAGCTGTAACCCAAATAGCAGAAATCTTTTCATCTCATCTCAAACAGAGCTAAATCCTAAAAGCTGAAGATACAAAATGAGAACATAACAAACACAGCGCCTGGCATTAAACTCTTGTAATGGCTTGTAACAGGATATGCTTACTTGCTATCTGAAATTAAAGCATAGATATTACATCCCTTGAGGCCAATCAAGTAGTTATGTGTATATTCTGCCGGGACACTAATGTACTCCTATGAAGCGTGTGTTTGTTGTTTCTCCACGTCTGTGTGAAAGCAGTTTAATTTCCTCTCATAATTCATGGTTTCCCCCATTAATAGATTGATTCTGGTGTACTTGTGTTTCTATTTACAATTAAAAATACCTCATAAAGAAAACACACAGCTGAGGGAAAGACTACAGTGTCTACACTCCGCTAATGTTGTTATTTTTTGCTCCACTTTGAATAGATATTCGATTATCAGGAATAGAGAGGCTGTATGTTGCCACATAACAAATGGTGCAAAACTTTTACTTCTTCATCAGACACAGCCGAATCATTTAATCAACACCACTGCCTGAAAACATCAGCATATGGTGGGGATTAAATCAACATCTTGGAGTGACGCGCAACAGGAGCGTTTGAACGTTAACTCATCAGTTTTCTCTTCAGCCTTAACAGGATATATATGCTGCTGCTGCTGCTGTTGCTGCATGGCTTCTCTTTATCTGAGCGACAAATCAGCAAAATGGAAATGCTGAAAAAAAGCTGAGGGTAGAACTGTAGATGAGTCCAAACAATAAGAGCAGAAGTACTACCTCAGATAATAAGTCCAGGTGTGTGAATTTGCGTGTCCATTTAAACCTAATCCATTATTGCACCTTTGATGTTGCAACCACAAGGACTTTCATTGGGCAAATGTGCTTCTACGGCCGGATGTCTCAGGCTTTATTGAGCTTTATATTCACAACATAGAGCAACTACAGGTTCTAGTGTCCTTAATAGACCACAGGACTTTCATTAGGTTATTATTAAAGTGAGCATGTGTGAAATTCCCTCTCCAGTAAACCTTATGCTGTCGCTGATAGCTTCTAAGTTTCTGCTGCTGCTGTACTTCCACTGCAGGGGTATTAGAAGATTGCTTTTTTCCATTTCACATGTCTCTACAATAAAAAGTGCTTGTGGAAGCATTTTGTAAGCGAGCAGAAGATTAGCTCCAGACTCCCTGTTCAAGCGCAACATCTGACTGACCTGAGAAAGGTGAAAGATGTTGTTAAACGACATCGGATATTTCTGAGTTTTTATTATGCATTTGTTGCATGACTTTGTAGGACGCCCTTTATTGAAAAGGAAGATGTCAGACTGAGCTATTATTGCTGATACAAATCAGCCTTTTGGCTTACGCCGGCACGTTTACAGTGGCATGTTGTTAGATAAAAATGTTAGATAAAATGTCATAGGAGTGCAGTGATGATAAAGTGTAAATAAAAACATGTTTTTTTGTAGATCCTAGCATATAGTTTGTTATTAAAAGCAGTAGAAAAGTGTTCTTTGCTCTAGACTCAGGAACTTACTGTGATTGACATCTTTCTCAATGCTGCATTACATAGACGTATAGATTATATATGGTATTTTTCAGCTCATATTCAGGTCACTGGGCAACATAAAGGCTCTGTTACGCACTTTGCTGTAAAGAAAGGATGTTTTTGTAGGACAGCTGAAGAAAGAAATTATTAATTGTCTAAATATCGAAACCGTCCTCCCGCCTATGCAGGAAATCACCCTTATCTACCCTGTCCTTTCTCGTTCTGTCCCCCTCTCCCTACCCGCTTTCATTACTCATTGAAGGTTTTCTCTCTCCCGTTGACTCCAAAGTGAGAACATTTTCATGAAGGCAATAAAACGCTCATCAGCGAAGGCCTGAAATTATTTTTTAATATGACGACATTTTAATGAGGACTGAAGGAGATGGCTGGTTCGGCTGATGGCGGCGCCTCTTTATCAATGAGTGGCAGGGAGGAACTAATGGCACTAAAACAGACAGGCTGCTACAGCCTCTTTCTCTCAGTGTGTCTCTATGTCTCAAACACAACACATACTTTATATTCTTTATTTGCAGAAACCAAATTAAAGTTAGCAGGGATTCAAGTATTAGAAAGATACAAAACCATTGTTTCCTGTGACAGGCCACCTATCACTATTACTGAGGAAACTCTATTTAGACTTACTCAAACACACACTCCCGACTCTTCTCTCTCCGTCCTTTCTCCATCACCCTCTCCGTCCAAGTGTTTACGTGTTCTGTCATTGATTGGAATTTAATCTGAGGACTTTTCAGTTTAGCTGCTTGAGAAAACCTGTCAGATGTGAGCGCAGCGATGGAGCGCGCTGCAGAAAGGTCGTGTTATTGGACTGGCGAGGTTATGATGAAATTACAGATAGAGCCAGACAGGGTTCAGCTTTTGAAATACATAAGTCATGAAAAGTCCACATCTACTAACGGAAGGGGGAAAAAGCCTTCTGCATCATCTGCATTGATATCCAGGATTTATTATGTAGCTTTTCGTGTTCAATGAAAATTACACACCCTTTGTAAGGATGACCCAAGCGTCAAAACTACAACAAAGCTGAGACATGTTGTAAATTAATGTCACAAAAGGTGAAAGTATATATATTACTGCCAACTTGTGCTAAATTACTGTCAGAATGTGTTGTGAATGTGACTTTCACATGATGCCTTGAACCTAATGAGTTGCCAAGAAAAAGAACAAGCAAAGGCTTTGAAATTGTAGTAAAGTTATGATAAACAGCAAATTAATGTCAGAATAATGTCACTCACTAAGATGCTTTACTCATTACATGCTGTGATACGTAAAGTGCTTACTACCTATATATATATTTTTTTTTGGGGGGGGGGGGCTTTCCCTTTATGATCTTAATCCACTGAGCGGTCAGACTTGGCTGAATTTGCTGCCCAAGGTCAGAACAAAGGCGGTTTGTGGAGGAGAGCCCCCTGCCCACCAGACGCTAAGCAAAACCTCTTCTCTGCCTCCTTCCTCTTTAACCATACAAGGTCGTCTCATGCTGGCTACGCCTCTGCAATTAGCATTCAGCCTGTGGCGTGGCCTGTCTGGCGGCAAACGCACGAGCATGGCGCCCTGCTCTCCTAATGAGATGCCAGTCAGTAAGGGTGCCTGCGGGACTGTGAAAGTGGTTAAAAAAAATCCTGGGGTGTTTGTGCACCACCTCATGGGTGGTAGAGGAGACTACTGAAATGCACACAGCTGGCCAGGGCAGGGCAGGCAGCTAATTTTGCATAACACACAGTATTTGCTAGACGCTTCCATCCAAATCGTGGTACTCTACCATGAATGCATGGATTTTTAGCACGGGTAACCCCAGAAGATATTGTGTCCCTTGCTTTGATAGAGCTTTAGCTACACCGGACCTCCCTGGAGGGGGAACCAGAGACACACTTATTCACTGAATGGTCAAAATGGCAGTGGATACAGCAGCTGTAAGCACAGAAAGGAGTCAACAGAGGTGCGAAGTTGGAAGAAATGCTGGTTTCTCTCCCACTATGAATTTCCATTGAGAATGTTCTTCAAACAATATGTTCAATGTAACTCAACATAGAAACAAAGGATTCTCCCAGATAATGTATGTATGGTTATCTGTTTTCATTATTTCATCTTAGTTTTAATAATATAATTCCCACGGGCGTTGCCTACTGTTATCACAGAGATGAAGCTAGTCAGTGGCGCGAATCTGGGCAGTAGCGAATTCAAAAGGTTTTGTTGTTGAATTTGTGTATAAAATGCAGAGCTGTAAATTCGACCACAGTTGACAGAGAATCCAAAAGTGAATTGATTTTAGCTGTGACTATAGCTGGGAATATAGCTTTCATCTGCCATTAGCGGCATACCAACAGAATTTTAAGCTCCGTGAGCAGATATTTCTTGTCGAAATGCACCTTGGGAGCCTGGTAACCTCTCCCTAAAATGTTTAATGCACACAGGCTTGTGTGTTTAACTTTGTGTGACATCAGTAGAGAGGAGGGTCAGTGTGGATCTGCTGTCACAGGAAGCTTTCACATGTTCACATGCTCACTGGACATTTGTCTTCCACTAGGTGTCAGCTCTGCAGTGAAGCGCAAAGTGATCAGAGGTGAGCGTCAGAAAAGAAATGTCATGTCAAAATATCACTAGTAGTCCAGGTATGTGCTTCTACCGTAGCAGCTTGCTAATAGTCTAATAGTCTAATAGTTATTTCTTTCACAGTCATGCTATCTGTGAATTGCAGCAGATTACTATTTCAGATATCAAGAACAATGTTGTTGTTTATAATAGGATACAACTAAAGCAGAGGTGAACTGTAACTATTAGAATATGAAATTATTAGTTGGTGCAGCCCACAGCATCAACAGGCTCCTCTGCCCCCTTATCTGTGGCCTGAAATGTGACTGCAGGGTTAGAAACACATTTTCTTTTGTCTGTTTCTGTCAGTTTCTGTGTGGAGTTTTATAATTATACCATCTAGATGTCATCTGACAGCCTTTTCACCCCACAATAAAAATAAATATGGATGAAACATCAATGCACCCTATGCTGATAAAATATTCATCTCACCACTGGTTAAGTTAGCTTTTTACTGCATATTAATATCGCTTCTGTGCAGATCTAACTACTTACATACAGTGTGTACTGTTCCTCAACACCGCGTGAGGCATAAAAATCACAAAGCACATTTTCCTACAGTGAGAAAGTCATTATTATGCAACTATAGTGTCTCGTGCTGCCTACAGCAAATGGAGGCTTTCAGGAAGTGTGTGAATCTGTTTAAAAGCACAATCTCAACACACGTCCTATAAGGTGCTATTAAACCATAATATGACCAACAATACCTCTATATAAAATTGAAAGAGCAGTCTGAAATTGTCAGCTCATGAAGACAAACGAAACGGTTTTGTTTCTGAGTCAGATCTGGGTCTGATCCTCTGAGGCGTTTTGCATACACTTTCTGTCATGTTTTGACCCAAATTGCTTCTTTTTACAAAGAGGATTGATGTAACCAGGCTTTCAGAGGGATCTGTACTAGATGTTTTACATTTTTACATGTTTTTTCCTGTAAGTGCTATAGATTTCATTGCAGTTGGATGAAAAACTCATGTTTCCTAAATGCCAACACTATCTATCTATCTATCTATCTATCTATCTATCTATCTATCTATCTATCTATCTATCTATCTATCTATCTATCTATCTATNATCTATCTATCTATCTATCTATCTATCTATCTATCTATCTATCTATCTATCTATCTATCTATCTATCTATCTATCTATCTGGTAAAAAATGACAAAACACACAAGATGAGCAGTTCACAGCTGATCATATCTTAAAACAGCCCTGAGGTTTAAAGACGTGAAGCAGCCTCGGTGCCTCCTAATGGGCCCCCTGTTTGTAATGGCATCCGTATAGCACCGCTTGACGAGCTGCCAAAGGGGGGTGTTCTGTTATTGCGGAGCCAATCACCCACTAAGTATTTGCTGGCTCCTATTTCCTTTCTGCTAATGTGCGAGCCTCCCCTATGCCGCAGCTAAATCGACTCTTTACGCCTGACTTGTCACCCTGCAGCGACGCACAGAGAATCCCAAAGATGCATCGTCGGAGGGCAGCCCTACGTCTCTGTTGCCATGGATACGTTTATGGGCAGGGATGTGGCTGGGCGGGTTATGATGCTTTTACTGCAATCCTAAATCATGGAAAGCGATGGTGCTTGGTGATTAGGATGATGAAGGTGACTTGACCTTTGCAAGGGTGTTGTTAGGCGGTGATTGGTCACTTTAATGTATCTTCTCATGTGTCACTTGGTGTCAGACGTGGGTGTGTGTTTGTGAACTGCTTCGGGAAAAGCTAGAGTCAAATGTCTTTTTAAAAACCAGAGGTGGAAAGACGACCAAAATTCACTCAAGTATTAAAAAGGCAGCTTAAAAACTAGTGTAAATCCTGCACAAATGTGCCTGTGGATGTACAGATAACATGCAGCGTCATTCTCACTACTGGATCTGTGTCCCTTTTTTCAATATTTCCTATTTCTAGTTGGTTTTGGACAAATTTTAGTGAAGATATATTCTCTTCTATGTTATTTTCTGGACCGTTATTTTAGTACAGTTCATGAACTAATGTTCAGCAGCTCCTCTAAACATTTAGCTGGGCTGAAGACACGCAGTAATTTTAGAATTCTTAAATAGAAAACAATGTATAGGTTTTAACTTCAAACTTACCATATTTTTTATACTTCAACCACAACAGAATAATGATAATAATACACATAAACGTCAGTCTCTTCATTCTTTAATGCAAGGTTAAAGACTTAACTTTTTTCAAAATATATGTCCTATCAAATTAAGTCTTTAATCTTATACCAGACAGGCTACGTGCTAGCAAATCTAGCAACGAATATGTTAAAAATAAAGCATTTCTGGGTTTTTACAGACAACTTTATAATCTGCAGGCTTAAAAATTAATCCCGGAAAAACACATTTATGCATTTAGTTTTTATTTAAGTCGTTTTTTTCATCTCTTTCCTGACTTTAACAGCAGCGAACTTGCTCCTTATTTTTTCTTCACTCAGTTTGTCATTTTTTCACCCAATACTGTATTGTTTGGTGGTAAAGCACAGTAATGCTCAAGTAAAAGACACATTACTGACTTCTACAAAGAGTACAAGTAAAAGTAACAATATGTCTACTGACTTACACAGTGCTGGGAGAGACTGAACAGACATCCAATAAGACTAAGAGCCAATGAAGATAACAAAAGAAATGAAAGCCAATTAAGTAAAGTTAAATTCCTACACACAATGTCACTTTGTAAAAAGTTATTGGCCAGTTTAGTTTGCATAACTTTCTGTGAAAGTTTCTGTTTAACTAAAGCCTTTGTTGGTACCCTAAAGACCTCATGATAGCTACAGTTAATGCATTTCTGTGATGATTAACTATCATGCCAGAAATCATTTTTCAAATGGGCCATATCGCTTCGGGAAGAGAAGATTGTATAGATTTTTCCAGCCAGGTAGCAATGTCAAACTTAAAAGTGCCCCTGCACAGTAAACAGAAAGGTGTCCTGCTGATAAGAGCACCAAAAAGCAAAGCTATGAAAGTGAGAGGCAAATAAACTCAGAAAGATGTGAGTCCTCAAGAGGTCTGCGTATGAATGAGTAATATGCGAAAGCGAGTCGACGGCTAGAAAGCCCAGACATACTTTGCCCCCCGTTATCGGGCCGCGCAGATGTGCCTCAGCCTTCTCTGCAGCGCTCCCATTCGCCACATCCATCACAGAAGTGCACCTTGGGAGATTGAGAGGATGGTGCAAGCGCCAAGCCCACCATCTGCCGTCGTTTAGAAATAAATGACAGGCCCAAACCTAGTGGGAGCCCGTCTCATTCCACTGCCAGCGTCGGTGCGGTGACGGGTCCGCCCAACCTTCCCTTTTCCCTGAAATCTGTGTGTGAGACCCCTGCCAGTCATGCTGGAGAGTGCCTCGGAGAGAGACTTGGAGTGGATTTGGTCGGTGAAGCACAGCCCTTTACTCAGGGGAGCGGGCAGGTGGAACAGCGTCGTGAAGCCAGCTGTCTCCCCACTGATTACAGCAGCCAACACGGAGAGTTGGAGAGCTCATAGACTCGAGGTGGATCCGCCTGGAAAGGAGCTCAAGCTCCACTTTATTTGATTAGAGGTTTATTGATGATCTACAGATAAAGAACCTATCACTTCTAACAAGCTTGCCGTTTTATGGACTGCCTGTAGGTAGCGCTTACATTTCAAAGTATTCCTACTAATTGATATTTCACACACATGCAAAGTAATGTGTGCAAAGTCCACTGCAGACTGAAACAAAATGGTGCAATTTAGTAGTTCTCCCAAGGTGGAGATTAAGGAAAATTAAGTAGTTAACTGAACCACATGGACAATCCAGCTACTGTGCAAATGATAAATGAAGCCAGCGGAATCATAAAACTAACACACAGACATAACACTCATCAGGGTGAAAAACTACAACCCAAATAATTTGCCTAAAACACAAAAGAAACCCTTCCCATCCTTGTCTTTAATCTCCTACAGGATGATTTCCTGTAGCTTTTCCTTGCCATCTGTAAGAACAGGCAAAGTATTACTTCACTGAGTTCTCGTATGTGACAGCTAATATAAGTTTGGCCCCAGAACTGAAATGGGAGGTAGACTTTATTAATTTCATGGATTTGGAAATGAGCCGTGGTGATAAGGCTATCACTCTCTTATCTGGGGATGGCGGGGGCGTAATTAAGCCGATAGCCAGCGATGATGAGGAAGTGCTGTGAAAAAAAAGCCTTGGGGATATGAGGGCGGAATCTTCAGGGCTCGTTTACCAGAGGGATGATTAGATTGGCACTTAATTGCCACCTTTTCTATTTTTAGGGTGGGAAGTTTTCTTATGAGGCTCCCACCCCCACTTCTTCGATTTGTTCCCGTCTTTTTTTGTGGTCAAGGTCAGTTTAAAGATTGTTCAATTGTCAGATGGGATGAGGCTGAGTTAAAGGAGTATGTGGCGGCTTAGATTGAGGAGGGGGAACAAGTCCACCTTCCTTGCCGGTGTGGCTATCTGGGAGATTGGGGTCAAGAGTAGGTGGACTGCAGTGTAATAGCACAAGACTATGGCTAAGTTTCATCTCTTGAACTTTACCAAGAGCCTGATAATTGTTTTGTACCAACAAAACAGGCTTACCAATCACTTTTTATTGATTCCTCGCCTCACTGTCTCACTGCACCAAAAATTCTAACTCAAAGACTGGACGTCCTCTGAATCCTTTTTATCCTATTTCACATGTGATAATGACCAGGCTGACCGAACCAGAGCGCCTGCTACAGAAAATAGTTTCAATATTCTCGCTGCAGCGGCTGAGGTATAACATATAAAATATACTTCATTCCAATCATGATCTGCAGCTCGGAGAATGAGTATTTAAACTGCTCTTCACTAACAATTACTGTCAGGATAATAAAGATAGAGGTGGAGGAGCTGCCCAGAGGCCAGCGAAAGTGTCTGCACTGCACAGATCTCAGATCTCAAGAATGTGTTTAACTATTGTAATGTGTGAAACCATAATTTAAAAGCTGAAAGTCCTAACTGGACTTGAAGTCAGCCTGAGCCAGTAGGGCTGTCTATCTGCAGCAAGGCGGAAAGTAAAGGGTGTGGATGTTGAGGTGATGAATGGGTGTGCAGCAGTATAAACTTTCTGGCAGGAGACCCAAGTTTGGGTCCCATTACAGAACTGAAATCAAAGTTAGCCTCTTTATTAATGACCTTTCTCTAATGTCATGTGCAGATACGGTAGAGAGTGAGAATTTAAAAAAGGTTTATGTTGGTAGTAAAAAATTTTTTGCATACTTTTTGCAGAATTTCAATCCAATATCCATTATCAGCATTTTTATCTGGCAATAAGGTTGAGTTTCGCTGTTGTGGTCAGTTTGAGTTGACTGGTAGAAGTGTGAGGCTGGTGATATTCTAAATATTTGTTATTGTCAACAAATTCCCATAAAAAAATGAAAACCAACAGTAGAAAAGTTTTTCTTTATACTTTCCAACTTCCCTACACTGTCTGTGACACTCTTTAAAAAAAGTCTTATTATAAACAGCTGGGCACTGTAGATTTTAGCAAACATTTCTCAAATACGATTTGTCAAATTGTAAATTTTTTGGGGACTATTTTCAACTGGGGATTGATACATTCTTAGCACTGCAGTGAGTATTTACAGCTTCATGACAGTGTATGTGGTCTCAAATGTAAAAAAAGTACAGTGCCCATGATCATCATAATGAAGAAACATGTCAGCCAGTGTAACAGCGTGGCTCACTGATGTATTTTAATAGTTTTTGGATAACAATGGCGCTCTGTGGCACAGAGGAATAAGCTATTTCAGATTTTGGATACATAAACAGTACTTAGGAGGATCAGTTAATTGTTGGTTGTTATTTTCATGGGATTTGTTGACAATACCAGTCTTATCCTTTAAATGTCATGGACAACACTGAAGCAAATTCTACTAGAGGTATTGGATTTGCAGATTATAGTGTTTGTAATTCTGCCTGTGATGTGGTTGCACAACACCTTTGGACAAAACTAATTATAAATACATCCTTGATAATAGTGGCATTTCTTCAGGAATTTAAGCAGCCTGGGAGTGCAGCAAACTTTGATAGAGTGACTTTGAATTACCTGTCCACTAAGATATTATTGCACAATGTGAAGCAATGCTCAAAACTAATTAAGACCTTGTGCGAGACAGATGTGAGAATATTTCTCTGGTGCCCCCTGACACCCATGACACTTTCCCATATAAACATCCCAACCTGCAGAAAGGGGCTGCAAATCGGCAAAGCCTGTCTGTAAAACCATAATCCTTACTCCTCCGACAGATGCACGGGAGAATAGAGTGTTATCACCCTGGTTGACACACTCCTGTGTTTTCTCCCAGCATCCTCCAGGGTTTATCATTCCAGCATTCATTCCATTATCCTGAGCACACCGGGGCTGTCCTCGGAGCAGGGGAACGAGACGACTTGTCAGGGTCACAGAACAAAGAGGGAGCATGTCGAGTAGCGGATTAGACTGGGAGAAGAAGCGTGGGGCTTCAGGGGAGGGAAATCAAGGAAAAGGGGATGCAGGAGGAGAGGGGACGTGATGTAGTGAAAGAAGGAGGACAGAGGGACAGCTTCTTTCTTCTATCACAGCAATAATGTTGATTTCTCCTTTGTTCTTTTAACTTAAACACTTACATACCAAACCCCATGTAGAAAAACTGCTTTTTTCCTTTTCTGCTGTGGACACTGCTTGTTTTGATCTGTGCACCCCTGGAGGATGGTTGACATTGTGCAAAGGAAGAAGATGTACTTAACTATGAAAGGTGGCTTAAAAGAATGACAAGAGTAAAAAGGATTTTAATGTAGATAGATGGACAATGTTTTTCCTTGATCCTGCCTCACGTAAAATCCTGCTTTGTTCTTATTTTTCGACTTAATATACCTAAATATTCTACAGAAACATTAAAAAAAATATATAGTTGTATAAAGGTAAACTACTCTTTGTAAAATTTAGGCCTGCAACCAATCATCATTTTCATTATTGATTCATCTGCAGATTATTTTCTCTATTCTGTATTCATAGTCCTGAAAAATGTCAGTTTTCCAAGCTGTCCAAGCTCTCTGAGGTGCAAGGTGACATCTTCAAAAAGTCTTGTTTAGTTCCAAAACCAAAAGACAATTAATTTATTATTATAGAATATTAGGCAAACCAGCAAATATCCACAACTGGAACCAGAACAGCAGCTGTGGCCAGTGACTTTTTGGCATTTTCAAGAAGAGTTTGACAATTAATCGATTATAAAAATAGTTATAATGTTATAATGATATTTACTTCTTGTAAAGCTACTATAATGCTGAAAATTCATAAACTTGTTCAGCTCTTTCACTGACTATAAATATCGAAAGCTGACATAACTCAGTTGAAGGCAGAAAACGATGCATGTTCAGGAATTCCTTTTAATGTTCAATCTGACTACAAAATGAGGGTTTTTCTGCAAATATGCGACCTGATACTGTAAATTTAAGTAAGCTTTGGTATTAGAGTATTCAATCTGGATTTAAAATATAAATAATTTATTAATGTTACTCATTCAAATTGCATTTGAAAATGTGCTTTAAAGTTTAGCTACAAGACCAGGTTACAACACTGTTATGGATATCTTCAGCATAATTCCAGGGTTACAGGGTGAGTAAATACTGTAATCCGTATGGATAGATCAGGATGTTTCTTATGGTCAAGTAAAGCATCCTAGACACTAAGACCTTGTGTTTAACCACAGCAGATTAGATGTTAACATCTGCATGTAATACACACGTATACACACACACAAACACACACACACACACACACACACACACAC
>JAPMOB010214658.1:0-11298 GCA_029875015.1 Lepomis gibbosus
AATGTATATTGTCTGCTATGTAGCAGAAGGGAGTTACAAAACTCAATTTCACTCTATAACTTGTTATATTGTGACAATAAGCCTACCTACCTATTATTTTTGTTAAGTCTTAATCCTGAAATGTTATGGTTCACCTTCAGGGGTGCCATTTTAGTGTGTGAACTAAGTTTTTGTCCTCATAATGCCCTTAATATCTGGTTCAGGCAGACATACACACGTAATACACTTCTGTGAACACACTGAGGTCACATCCGTAAACAAATACGTCCCACGTGAAGCAATGCGGCGCGTACCATTTAACCGAGGGTGAAATAGTGCAGAATATTGCATTGCATGTACATTGTTTTTCCTGAACTAAATTGTGTGCATTTAGTTTTATATATACCAGCGTAGAATTATATTGTTATCGATACAATTAAATCTTTAACCATAAACCGTGTGTTCGCATTTGCTTAGCCGTTGAACACCCCTATGTACAAAATGGTTTCGGCTGTTTGCCTTCAGAGCCAGCTGGGGCAACGAAGGACCTTTAAACAGAGAGACGAACTGCACAGGTCGACGACGAATCTTTATTTCAGCGCAGAGCTATTTTTGGTGTCAGTCTCCCTTTACGGAGACTTGTACCGGGTAAGAGTCGCTTTTGTTAAGNCACTTTACTGTGTTTGAAATTGTGAATCACTCGGCTGGTTCTGTTGGCAACTTTTACGTTTATTTGAGTCTGGTTTTGTTGTGAAGCGGAAACTTGGGCACAGTCGTCGAACTAGCATGTAGATGCGGATGTCGAAGTATAGCTAGCAGCCATGCAGGTTTAACCGATTTATACCCAGCTGTTATTGCCAAAACGTTTGCTCAACTGACAAAGACTGTTGTGTAAACGATGTCATGATGTAAACAATAGTGACGAGTTTGACAGCTACGTACAACAAATGTCTTCAGCAGTGAGAGCGTAATACATTAGTCTTACTGCGTTTTTTGTTCGGGTTCCGGCGTGGACAAAGACATAAAATGTACTGTGTTAAATGTGCACGGAGTTCTTGTTTTGGTCTGCTGTTCACATCACGTGTACCCACTTCTTATGCGTGTGGAAATTTTTTCTTCTAAGTGCAAAGCTCTGTAACCAAACATTTTCCATGTATTGGTGAGAGACAGGGAGCTGCAGCCAATAAGAAGAGTCCCCGTGTGGTTGGCCCAGCCTTCCTGAGCCACTGCTTTGTTTACATTACACTGCAGTCAAATCTAGACCCCCGAAAGCTTTCTTTGTTTCTGCAGGAGTCACTGTAACAATATGTAGTCATATCACCTGTACGTGTAGAAACTTAATTTTCTATTTTTCTAAGACATATTGCTATCAGCACATTGCACTCCAACTGTATCTTACAGTCTATAGTAAACAGTATTTTTCATATCCATCAATACCGTTCAGAATTTTGTTTTTTTTAAACTCATTCTCTAAACATGTCCATACATGTCAAGTGCTTGGGGATCTTTTGCTTTTGGCATTAAAAGTCTGTCACAACATTTTATTTTATTAAACATTCATACTACTTAAAGAGGATTTCTCTCCCAATGAAGCAGCAGATGACAGAGTAGACCTAATCCGTAATCAGTTTTCAGGATTGCACTGCTCCCATCACTCAAGATAATCTCTGAAAATTGGCCCTCTGCGTTGCGGTGACCTAGCTGTGAAGTCTAGCAGATGATGCAGTGAATGAGCTGCAGACACAGCCGGGGTACATGGAAGTCACACGTGCCCCACACCCATCCTCTCCCCTTGAGCTATCTTTAAAACCAAAAGAGCAGCGAAGGAGTGTGCGTTCACTTTTGGCAGCAGATAACTGAGAACAGGAACAGGAACACCCAAGGGTCACCCTGCCAGTGTTGGATGTTTTAGATAATATTAGAAAGGCAGAGGCTTAATAAGAGGTGTTATAGTAATCAAGATACAATTTTTGTGTTTTTATTTAGCGAAGTGTGATGATTTTTTTTATCAGTTATAATAACAAGAACATGAACACAATGTCCATGGTACTTAGTCTGAATTTCTGAACAGAATTCATGTTGGGTCTAGCACAGGGTCCAAAATTAGCACCAGCCACCAATAAAATAAAATATGCAAATGGTAAACAATCCATTGGGTGCCTTGTATACTTTAAGCATTCACTAGCCATTGTCTGGTGAACAAAAATGTCAATTTTGTACCCTGGTCAAGTACCTTTTAGTATCCTCTTTAATCTAAAGTTTTTAAATGTAGCTGTTATATCTTCATTATTCATTCATTCTTGCTGTTTTTTACTCTTACAGATTTTATCTTGTGCATTTTATCTTGACGATAACGTTTGTTCACGTTTGTACTCTTNATTGATTGTGTATTTTTTGGAAAGTGTATTAGGACCATGTTTCATGGTGACTTTGCTCTGTAAATAAGATTTGATCTGAATTTCTGATTTCACTCAATTTGGCCTTAGCTCATATTTTTCTTATTTATCTTGCTAACGGTACCTTTCTTTCTTAAACCATGTATTTTTATTTGTGTGGAGGACGGACAACCGGAGGATCAGGTGTAACAGGATTGTTGTGACAGTTGAGAAGCCCTTTGTTGTCCCATGTTGCCTTGGAGACACAGTGGATCTCAGACAGACCTGGACACAGTGCCCCCCTTTCCAAGCTTTTGTTTAAACTCATTGTGGAAATGGCTTCTGTTTGTGTCCTGACTTTGGATAGCATTGTCAAACCATGTGGCAATAAACAAAAACACTGAAAGTATTTTCCCAGTGAATTACTTCATGCACTCATTAGTGAGTTTGTATTTGGTGATTCCTAATACTTTTCAACAAGGCAACTGGCTCTGTTTCCTTGGAGACAGGCTCGCTAACTGTTTTGTGTTACACTTTGCTAGCTCACCTTGGCAACAGCAACTATTGCTAAAGTGAAAATTTAATGCTCTCTCACTTATTGACAGTCACACACTCCTCCCTTCCTCTAACACAAGCACAGGTGAAACAAAGGTAAAGCTTACTTAATTTGTTTTCTCCTCAGTTAACTATTTTTTATTTTTTTATTTTTACAAGCTGATAAATTTGTTGTCAGTAAATTCCATGAAAAGACAAAAAAACAACAAAGTGTTAGCCTTTAACTTTTTTTGCTCTTAGCCCCAAACTCATTTTTCCCTACTGAAGTTTTTAAGACAGCAGAGCACTGTAGTTACAGCAGATGTTACTCCATCAGGAGTAAATAGCAAATTTTTGGGTACTGTTTTATCCGTAATCTGTAATGATACACATTCATTTTTTTCATGAGTATTTAAAGCACCAGGATGGTTTATGTGTGATCGACTTGAAAAGAAATGCAGGGTCTGTGGTCATAGAAAGTGTCATCCAATGCAACAGTGTGACAAATCTATTTGTTTTCAATAGTTTTTGGACAGTAGTGGAGGTCTATGGCACTGAAAAGTGATATCAGGCCAAAATATAATATATCACTAGATGTTAGATCTTTTGTTGCTTCCAGTCCCTGTTAGGAACTATTAAGAAATACAACGGTCTTCCAAACAAAGGAGGAATGACTGTCTTTCCAGTTAAATTGGAAAGATCCTTCTTCCAAATTTCTGTGAAAGTAGAAACAACTCACTTGTGACTTGCTGAACAGGTTGAGTTAAACAAAGAATTTAGAAATCCAGTGGCTTTCTGCTGTGAGTTAAGTTAAAGTGAACATGCTAACTATCACAACCAAATTCTCTTGTGCAGCTGTAACCCAAGATGCCTCTTAATGATGAGCGACCTGCCTCCATGTCCAGCGGCGAGGACCAAGGCAGTGACGTGGAGTCGTCGGAGCGCTGTGACAGCAGTGACCTTGACTGTTCCCGTGAAAGCTTCACGAGCGACTGCTCCAGCAAGCATTGCACGCCCTCCTGTGAGTTTGCTCATTGGACAAACTCTGACTTACTGTTTTCATTTGTGTCCATGATTGTTTTCCTTTGTCTACAGTTGGCTTGGCTTGTGCACTGTCTCAGATGGGAACATTGATATTTATGCTATTTTGTTTGTACCTTTAGTTACGTATCAGAGTCTGTAATCACATTCCAAGAATAATTGCCCTCACCACTGGCATTGTGCAACTTAAACAGTGGATGTTATGCTCACACTTAAATTATAAAGCTTATTCAATGCATGTTTCCCACAGCAAGCCCACCAAAAACCTTAACCCTGGATGAAATCATGGAGTCTGCCAGAGACCTGTCCAATCTCAGCTTTGCCCATGAAATCATTGTGAACCGCAACTTCCATCTTGAGACTGACAGCCTACCTCAGGACAGGTATTCCATGAAAAAGTTCTTGGGGTCTCTGTTCACAGAGATTTTTGTCCTGAAACGTGGAGTACGTTAGTGATCAAACAGAGCTGCTTATTGTATCTATTCTTTTTATTGTTGTTTCACACCATTTGACAAAATTATGTGTACATTTCCATGGAAATAACACAAATGTGAGTCTTACTATGTTGACTGTGGAATAGCTGTAAAAAGGGTCTGGAAAATGAAATGGATATGTGAGTTTTCAAAGGAACAAAAGACAGCGGAAATCCAAAGAGAGGCCGTTACTTGCCCCCAAATTGCAAGTGAATCAAACAAAAACACTGCTGAATCATTAAAGAACCCAAGGAGAACCATTTCAGAAACCATGACAGTGACGTGAAAAAAAACAGGGACATGATGTACATTATTTATTGGAGTTTGTCTAGTAACACTTATGATTTGCATATAACCTGTTTATAAAGGTAATGTAGCATCATCAAAGTAAAGTTTAGTTGAGTTTTTTTCCAAGAAGACGAGGTAAAATTACTTTCTCCTTAAAATAAATTATGTTAATAGTTTAGTCTCCCTATCTAATAAATAAGAGTAGCTTATCGTTTCTGTGTAGATTAGTAATATATAACTTATAAAGAAGCGTTTGGTTAAATATTTCTCTTTGGATCTGGATTGCTTTTTACAGTGAAGAGACAGATGAGAAGTAATGCGTATATCATACCGCATCTATTCTATTGTACTCATTGACATCTGTCTGTCTCTGTTTACCCTTAGCACAACTAGCTGAACAGGAGAGTGAAAAGAACAGAGACAAAGAGAGATGAGGAGGGGAAGAAAATAATTGCTTTAGTTGAAGAGAAAAGAGAGGGACAGTAAAGTTCACTTTAGTTATTTATCGTAGTGTTGCTGGCGGCAATTCAAAATTATTGCTCAACAATAGGATTGATTGTTTTTCAATTCTTAAGAAAATGCATCTCAGTTATTTTGTACTTTGAGTACCATCCCTGCCAAGTTTGGTGATGTTGGAGAACAAAACAACAAGTCAAAGCGCTTTTCATAAATGGGTATTTTTTTCCTGACAGATGATATACCCAGCTAAACTAAATACTCTGCTTTATTTGTTTGTTTTGTTTTTAGTTTATGGAAGGTAGTTAGAGATAATGTCCACAAGGCCTTCTGGGACATTCTGGAGTCTGAGCTGAACGACGACCCACCTGAGTATGGGCATGCCATCAGATTATTGGAGGAGATCAGAGAGGTCAGCACACATCTGATGCTTACAGCTTCAGTAGATCTGTATAAATGACTTTATTGGCATTTTTCCTCATGTTTATTTGCAGAACATTTTTCATGATCCTAACAAGACTCCCCTTAAATTCCTTTCATAAAGCATCTGCTTCTCTTTATCGCCTTCTCTGTCTTGCATGACTGGTATACGTAGAAGGACAGTAACAAATTAAGCAACATCACTGAGTAAATGACAGTCATTTTCCTCTTTGCACAGATCTTACTGTCATTCCTCAATCCGGGTGCCAATCGGATGAGGACCCAGATCATGGAGGTGCTGGACATGGACCTGATTCGTCAGCAGGCTGACAACGACGCTGTAGACATCCAGGGGCTTGCCTCTTACATTATCACCACAATGGGCAAGATGTGTGCACCAGTTAGGGATGAGGAAATCAAGAAGCTCCGGGAAAGCACTGACAACATAGTGACACTCTTCAGGTAAGGACACACTTGAGCATTTAGAGCTTTGAAGTATTTAGAAACATCATGGACATCCCCTGTCATCCTCTCTGTGCTGACTTGAGGCAGCTCATGAGCACTTTCAGCCGTAGACTTATCCAGCCAAGCGTTTCAAAGCGCTTAGGTGGCTGATTTGTGCCATCTGCCATCAGACTGCAGAGTACTACAGCACCCAACATCTCCCATCTCTGCTGACAGATTCTATTTTGATTATATATAGTGTGTGAATATTTTACATACTGATTTTGTATCCATTTTACATACTAATTCCACTTTTGTTGTGTTCAGTTTTTTTACATTCCCCTGTGCCAATTTGAAGTTATTGTAAGGGAGATCAATAAAGAGACATCTGATCTTATCTCACAATATCAGTGCTGAGATCAAACAAATTGTATTATCTCTCTGTGATAATTCTGTGATAATACATGAACTGTGTGAGTTTTCTTATTTAGCTATTTTATAAGAAGCAAGCTCTTTTTTCCCTTTTTTTTTTTAAACACACCAGGGAGATCTTCCGTGTGCTGGACCTGATGAAGGCGGACATGGTCAACTTCACCATTGATAACCTGAGGCCTGTGCTGCAGAGGCAGAGTGTGGAATATGAGAGGGCAAAGTTTCAGAGCGTCCTGGACAAAACACACAGTGAGTGAATAACAACACAATTTTCTCCACAGCTTTTTATTATTTATGTTGTAATATCATGTTGATTCAGATATTTGTTTTAGGCCATTCTGTTTGATTGTCAAAAAGAGTATTAAGGCCAAACTTCACAGTCGGTATAACTGTGATAAAATTCATCAGGTACTTTGGACCACACCACCTCATGGATAAAGTCGGCACTGGAGGCGCTGCAGTTGGGTGCCATCCCCATAGAACAGACTGAAGGTCAGGGGAAAGGACAGCGAGTGATGCCTGGGCCCTTTCAGGTCCTCAACGCTGCCTTCCTCAGCATCCTTACATGGGATTATGATAAGAGCCCACTGCCCGAGGTGAGTGTGTTTTGAATGAGAGAGAGAGAGCGAGAGAGAGCGAGAGAGAGAGAGAGAGAGAGAGAATGAATTAGTATTCAGAAAGTATCATTTGCTAATAATATAAAATTTCATGAGGTTGAATGAATTTAGCTGATTTTTTTTCTTTCATCTGAGTTGCTCATTTGCTTTTGACAAAAGTTAGATGATCTACAGCCAGTGATTTTACAAGGTGTTACGTGCTGTCAGTGATTCTTGGTGGATGCAGTCTTGTTGTTAACACGAGTTTGAGAGGCAACTAAATAGTGAGCCTTAAAAGTGCTGGTAGGTTGATTTCTCAACTTTTTACAGAACCAAGCTAGCCATTCCCTCCTGTTTCCAGTCTTAATGCTAATCACTGCTCAGCCGTAGCCCCATACTTACGCACAGACATGACAGTTATATCCATCTTTTTATCTAACTCTCAGCAAAAAGACAAATGAGCGTATTACCCAAAATGTCAGACTATTCTTAAGTCTCTTTTGGTTCTCCTTTAGACCTGGCTGACCGATGAGACCCGTCTACGAGAGATTCAGTGGCAGCTCCGACAAAGTCAGGCAGTAAACGAGGTGCTGCTCATTGTCTACAGCACCTTAGGAGGACCTATCCAGGGTCTGCCCTCCCTGTCAGACCGTCTCAAGAGGATGACCAGTGTGCTGCTGGATGGGATGCACAGCCCGTCAGTTCACTTTTCTTTTCTTTTTATACCCATGTTAAATCCATAATCTGAATTCAAACATGTCTCACGGGATATTAACCACTTTGCATGAAAAAGAAGCTCAAACCAGAACTCTCCACCTCCTTCTATCTGTAGGCACTTTAACCTAGAAGAGGCACTAGAGGGTGTCAGTGCTCAGATCTGCTGTGAGCTTAACAAGTCTTTAACAGAGAGGAACTATCCTGCACTGACCCCAGCGCTGCAGGCCACCCTTAGAGGCCAGATCTGCAGCATCACTCAGAAGGACAATCCCATCCGCTCTCTTGTTGGTAAGACTGATAGGCAGGAGTGACTATGTGCTCATTTCAGCATTGTGCTGGACCATAAAGCTGCTGTTCAAATAATTTAATTGGAAGAGGTATATGCACTGGTGTGAGTGAATTGTTAGAGCCAAGAGCAGAGAACCCCCAATTCTTTTTTTTGTCATTTAAACACAGAGGTATGGTTTGTTTGTTGGTCTAACCTGTTATTTCGCTTTCTTATTCTCTTAATTTCTGTGCAGAGGATCGTGTTCAGCAGTACTTCCAGGCACTCATCTATGATCCCAAACCCCAGGCCAAACTTGAACAGGTACCAGCCGGCCTGACTGCCATAAAACCTGAACTAGCATTGATGGGAGCAAAGTTCATCTCCCTGGTCAACTACAACAAGACTATCTATGGACCGTTCTACGCTGATATCATCAGGAAGCTGATGTTCAACAGCAACCCACTGCCAGCAAACCCTCCTCAGGACACCACTCAGGACTCTGTCACCTCCAATTAAAACTAAACTTTGGCTCATGCAGTCTAAGGAGTTTATTTTGCTACTAGACATCAAGTTAAGCAGGTACTACAATAGCTAGCAGTACAACTGCTTCGCTCTGCCAGTGCACTCCCAATAGTTGGAGTTATATCCAGCATATTATAAATGTAGTTTTTATCACTACATTTAGCAGGCACTGCGGTGTAGGCCCCACACAGTCGACATTTAATGTGACCTGTGTTTTTTTTATAATAAATGCTCTAAAATATCCTCTCCTGTGAACATTTACAGCTTCAAAGCAGTATTACAATGATCCATTTCTGGACCTTATAGTAATTCCTACAATGTAAAGTGTCTGCAGTCAAACTCCTGTTATTGTGGAGGGAGTCCAGAGGGGAACAAGGGCACAACTTGAGTATGCCTAAAGCATACAGTAAGCTTTATGAAGCAAAGAGAAAGAGGCCTATATATTTAGAAAAGTAGTAGAGTTGCATATCAGATTCTTTACATACAGAAAGTAATTTATCACTGTCAAAGTCAGAAGTAATTATATAGTATAATTACAGTCAACTATGAATACATTTTTAGCATATTAATGCAAAAACATGATAGTCCCATTCCCATGGAAGTAGTCCTTTTTGATTGTTCTTCTTTTAACTGTTTTATCAGCCAGAGAACTAAACTTTATTTATTCTGTTTAATCCACTGATGTTACTATACAACAAAAAACATAGTAGAAGTATAAATATAAAAACTGTTTGGGATTTTGATTTTACAAAGACAGAAATGTTGTCTGCATGAGTAGCTTTGTGTTGAGGTCATGTAATTTTAGTGTTCACTTTAGTGTTTTGTTGTTGAGTAATTGTCACATTCAGTACAATTTAGTGTGGGTTTATTGGCATGGGAAACATACATTTCATTGCCAAAGCAATTGTGAAATAAAAACATGTACATAAACAGAAGAATTGTGAAAGAAAAAACAATTAAAACATGTTGTATGTTCCATACTTCTACTTACTTGCTGCCAGTGGAGTAGTTTTATTGATGTAGTTGCTATGTTTGATATATTTTGAGGTAGTGTGGTTGTTACAGTATTGCTGTCTTGGGAGTTAGGGGAAATGAAAGGTGCTGAACTCAAAGTGATTGTGTCCAAAATGTCCATGGGACTCAGTGATGCACAATGAAAAGCAGTTACGTACTTTTACAGAAGTTTACATGAAAATGTGGGAAGTTGTTGTTCTTAGCTTCTGTACCACAATTAATATAATAAAGCTTCAAAAAGAAAAGTGTCTTAATTTATTCAAAGAGAGATTTGAAATGCTTTGGCAACATCTGTCTGTCTCTGCAGATTTCAAATAAAAGTGGTGAACATATTATATCCAACAGGCGTGGCAGAAATAAAAGATGAAATAATCGAATATATATTAAGATTACACAATTATCTAAAAATTTCTGATATTTTCAGTGAATTTTCTTTCTTTAAAAGAAAACCTCCTGTTTAACCTCACTCATTTCAAAGCAGACTACCTTCGAGTGTCCCACAGCCAATATCGGAGCTATCTGATGTAGGATTTAAAAATTACAGCCCTGTAAACAGTCTTTTATTTTCACTGAATTCAGAATGATGTTTAAAGAAAACCCCCTGTTTCTACTAATCATTTCACTTCACAGTGATTTCAGACCTCTTCAGACTGTCCCTCAGTCAATATCAGAGCTATCTGATGATTAATTACAGCCCTATCAAGTGTCATCTATTTCACTTCAGAGAGATGGTGATAACCAGAGCAGTCTCATGTTGATTTTCAAAATGTATACACACAATATATAGGCCTATAGCCAACACTAAGTTCAAAAATCACTTTGATATGTTCTTGTTTCCAAAGAAAAAGCAAATATTTTGTCTATTAAAATTGTATTTTAGCTAATCCAAGTTTATAATTTCTTTAGAAAACCGTTGATCTTTAGAAAAACATTTTGAAATCATGGTAGCATAGTTTAAAACCGTTGTACTGACTAAAGAAGCAATAAAACTGGCCTTCTTTAAAGTTGAGTGTCAGCTAGTGGAGCATCAGCCATTGTGGGTTCCATTAAAGGCTCATAATGGCCAAATACTACTCATAAGCCTAAGTTTATCCCTGTTCTGAGAAGTGAAGACTATTCCATGTGAGAAATTGCCAAGAAATTGAAGATCTCATACAATACTTATAATAGTCACCAATACTACCTTCATGTAGGCCTAAAGATGATGTGATGGTAAACATGCTTTGTATTATAAAACTATATGTTTTCTGTACAGTGTATGGTTATATCAGAGGCATGTGGCTTCAACACGGATTGTAATAGGGACTAGGCTATCCTTTATCAGAACCGCCCATTACATTATATTTTTGTACTTTCCTATTGCCATTTTTGTGTAAGGTGAATTGTAACATAGGCTATGCAATGAAAAAGCCACATCGCAGACCAGCCAATAAAAAGAAAAGATCAGGGCTTAATCTTTGAATTCAGAGAAAATTCAGTGAAAATAAGTAATCTTAATTATTTATTTATGTCATTATTTCATTTCATCTTACATTTCTTCCATAGCCTACATATTGAATATTATTATTATTATTATTAATATTGTTATTACTACCTAATGCATTATTATTATTATTATTATTATTATTATTACTATTATGAAATGCGGTTTCCTATAGTGTGTGGTAGTGAAACACTGTAGTGTGGAATAAACATGCCCTCATCTCCTGTTGTCACTAGGCTGCAATGTTGCATTTAAA
>JAPMOB010214660.1:0-15535 GCA_029875015.1 Lepomis gibbosus
CATTTACAAAGTGCGCTTCCATGGGAGCCGACATTGTTTTGTGACGTCATTCAGCTGCTACTCGTGAAGTCGGGGTACAATTTTTTTCTCCGAATTCACAAGTAAGAAATCCGACTTCAAGTGGCGTTCCAGGATAGTTTTTTCTAGTTGGAGGTCGGATATTTCCCAGTTTCGAGTTGCCTGGAACTCAGCATTTGCAATCATCCTAAACCACTTTTTTTCTGTCACGCTAACACATCGTGTTTATTTGTTCCCGTTTTACTGAATTGATTGAGGGTGTTAACAAATTGTTCCATGTAGAGCAAAAATGGTTCAGATAAAGGAAAACCTGCGTTAAATTTCTAACATTTGAAAGTGGTGTGTTGCCTTTAACGTTACTGTCAACACATGAGCTAGCTAGCTAGCTAACGATAACTTACGAGCCAGTTGATGTTGCATTGTCTGCTGGCAAGCTAATAATGGATTTACGCTAAAGAAAAATAACGTTGGATGCACTTAAAATGTTGTGATTTTAAACTGCTTATTAATTTATAAATAGCTACAAACTCGACTCCTCTCACCTTGAGCACACTGTTGGTCCAATGCGAGTAATGTTCCTAACTATCCAATGAAATGCCCAGTGATTGGCCGAAAGGCAACGCCATCCACCAATTAAATTCCGAGATACTGGTGTTGACCTGTCAGTGATTTGGGTGCGTCAAGTGAGATAGGGTTACGTAAAACATAGACAAATTGCACTTCAAAATAAATGCTTACAAGGCACATCAGTATGTGCAAAGCAAGAATGTATCTCTGTTAATGTTCAGCTGAACTATAGATATACTTTTTATCACTAAAAAGTAAAATCCAGCTATTTAATTGCGCCTTACATTGTCTTTTAATACAGTCTATGTCTGCATTTCATCTGGGCTTCCGTACATTTTCTCCAACGAGGGTCTTATTTTGGTATGAATAACAGGACATTCAGATTTTTTGAACCAAGCAGTCTTTACACTAAGGCATGTAAGCTGTACACAAAAACTTTGACACGAGAGAGGTACGTGGGGAAAATAGTTTGTTCCGTTCATTTGAAAATTGTTAGCTGAAGATGTATTTGTTCGTCGGTTTTTGTTATAACGTTAGACTCTGTCAATGAAGGCTTGTTCTTTCAGTTTTTCGCTGGCACTTGTTTGTCTTCTTGTTGTGTAGCGGACTTAAGCCAGAGAAACGGATTCAGCGGTCACAGTATGTGAGACAAACAAAGTTTATTTTAGCTCATTTTGGCATTACATTTTGGCTGTCTATATACTTTTAAATGTCATTTATAGGTGAGTGTGGGTTACTTTGCATTTTCTAGCGCATTACGTTAACATTACTAGCGTTACATTTAAACCCAGTCAATATGATGCTCCGCGTTGTCGCCAAACTCTTTCTGGCTAGCTGTTCACACTGTTTTCATTGCTCTCCAGCAAACGCTCTCACTTGGAAGAAAACAGAATACGACATGAAGTACTAAAATCAACTTTATGTTATGCATATGTTCCGATCTTCTATTTTTGAATGGAGGTTGGCGCAAAAAGACAAACCAATGCGAGCTCAACATGCAAGATAAATAAAGCTAGAGAGGAGACCCCCACAAAAGTAATGCGTAAACAAACTAAACATCATGGCCAAGATCCCTCCATCACTTCTTGGACGAGCTTTTCTAGCATTTTTTCTGAGTTGTGTTTGGGACTGTGTGGAGCCCATTGGAGTAGCATCAGTGTGTAAGTGCAGGAGGGAGTGTCTGGTTACAGGCACCGAGCTTGTGAGCTATTTTTCTAGAGCTGAGTGGGTGATCTTTAACCCAGATTTATGAAACCTTTTACTGTGTGACCCTGTAGAGGTCAGCAGGGTAGACCAAGGCACTAACATTGCTTGAGTGGTTCAGTTAATGGGCTATTCATATATTATCACAAAAGCTTCATAAAACATAAATACAAAATACAGTACCATGTCAGCAATCTATCTAAAACACATCTTTGAAGTTTTACAGTCTTTACACAGATTGTGGGTTACCTGCCTGTAAGTTGCTCAAAATCCTGTGAATCCTTAGTCTATCTCTCAAAAGTAAATATTTAAGTCAGTGAACATGTCAGTGCATCAGAATGACAAGCCCTTGAGTCACTGTTTACAAACTAGATAGTCAAAATGTTCAGCCCTGTTGTCAATATAACAGTGTACTCTGTAATGTTATCTGATGTACACTATGTCTAAGGTGTTGATGGCGATGATTGAAAATGCACAAGGCTGCACATTTTCAGTACGGCATATCAATTTCAGCAGTACAAAGTTATACATTGCAGGAGATAAGCAAGGAGTCATAGTTACGCTTTTACGGTTTGTACTGTAATTTGCTGAAAGAGCGTGCCATTGTGATACAGAAAAGATAAAGACAAGACTGTTTTACAGCGCTGCATAGCACAACAGAATAAAAGCAAAATACAAAATTACAAATGTAACCATGGAAAACACCCCACAGCACACAGACTCTCATCCACATCGCAACTGATATCTTCATCAATTCAGGACATATTCCCAAAAAATGTCTAATAGACATGTATAGAAAGTATGCTGGAACATTATGACAATGTGTTGAAACATTTTGCATGTCATGACTTGCAATGAACTAATGCCTTGATGTTTTAGGGGTAAGGCTACTGAACAGAGAGCCAGTATAAAACATTGTGATCGCCATGAGAATAAGCAATTGATAATGTGTTGTACTGTTCAAAAGAATAAGACATTGCTAATAAGACGTTATGATTGAGGTTGAACAATTAGTTTTGAGAATCTTGCTTCTGATCTGAGAAATGAACCAAAGCGGCAAGTTTTCCCCTCCTGTGAAATGTTTTTTTATTTATTAAAGGTGCACTTCTAGAGATGACCTTGTTTTAGTGTTACATAATCTCTTTTAACAGGCATGGAAGAAGATGAAGAGGAAAACTGCCTCATATACCCGGTGTGTTTTTCCTCAACACCTTTCATTGTACATCATTGTCTGAAAATAAAGTTCCACGTCCTTGTCCATTTAGAGACACGGTGATGCCATAACTCACGTGTATTTTCCCTGTGAAAGACATGACAAATGCCTTCCAAGTCTCTTCAGTGCTTTATGTTTTTCACCAGATTATTTTGATTGTGTTGAAATGTTAAAGAATAGTTTAAGATGTTGTTTAGTTATATGATCAACTGAACTCTACCATGTCCAGTTGGCTTCAGTCCCTCAGTGTTGTTTCCCTTCTTGATGTTCCAGAGCCTGCTTCCACTCGGCAGTGAGATCAAGGCCAAGATGCAGCAGTTTGTGGAAGAGAGGACGGAAGCCAACATGGTAACCACTCACAGTACATTTCTGACTTTAATGGTTTGACTGGGACATTGTTTGCAAATGGTGCTTTTGGTTTTAATGAATATAATGTGTGTTGATGTGCACAAAGGACGAGCTTTTGTGTTGGTGTTTTATTCATTTAGCACATAGAATTCTCTCAAATACATGTTGAGTTAACATGCAAATGGGTAGAATAATCAAATGGAGGGTTTTGATATTAGAGTTGTGTACATTTATTTTTTATTAAAGAATTAAGAATAGCTCATTTATAGGATTTGTCCATTCTGTCTTTTTCTTCCAGTGGACGGCTGTGCTGATTGGAGCTGTGACAGTCGTTTCTGTCGTTGGAGTTGTTGTGTTTCTTCTGTACAGACGATACAAACTTTCAAGTCAGTGCCCTGCACACTGTACAACCCCTTTTCTTACAGAGTACATTTGTAATGTTTTCTGTATGTAAAGATGTACAAAATACACCCAAATACACAGTGGCCATGTTAATGCAAAAGAAGAAATCAAGTAGTCAGTGCATGAAATTTGTTATGCTGCGTTCCATTTAACTCGGGAGTCGGAGCTGGGAATGACGTCACACACTTGTTGACGGCGTTCCACCTCGCTCGGCCAGCTGTTTGTTTACAACTAGGCAGGTTAGCTATTGATGCACCGGTTGATTAAAAAAAACGCATTATGCGGTATTTACTCACAGTAAACACTGTAGCAACACGTCCACAGACAGCTGTTGGACAGCACTTTGTGTACCAACATTTATATGAGTCACAAGTACACAGAAGTGCTAATAAACAGTATAAACTACAGCTTTCAGTAACTGTTGATACCCCGACAGCCATGGATCACAAAGTCGGGGTAGTGCGGGTTTTCCCGACTTTCCGAGTCAGAAATTGGAAAAGTTCCAACTGGAAACTCGGAAATTTCGACTTCCCATGCCAAATGGAACGCACCATTATTCTCAGGGATGAAATTGCAGGGTGGTTAAATCACACAGGATTTAGAGCATCATTCCAGTACAACAGTTCAGTGATAGGATGAGGGACAGAGAGCGATTCATATGGTAGATAGCAAATGGTCTTATGGAGGAGGTCTGGTGTGTTTCAGAAGTGGAGGCTGGCGTTCCTCACTATCGTTTCAGGAAGAGAGATAAGGTGATGTTCTACGGCCGAAAGATAATGAGAAAGGTCAGTGCTTCTTAAACATCCCCCTCAGTGTCATCCCCTTTCTGTAGACGTATAACACACTTTGTAGAGGGCCCTCTTTATCCCAAGCCATGGCTACGCTGGCCTCGCTTTTGAGTCACAGACACGAGCATCAGTTTCCTATAAAAGAAATTCCTGGCAAACGAAAATGAAAAGTGTGTAACTATTTTTAGAGACCTCAAAGACTCTTTGACCCTCTGAATGGAAAAAAAATTCTGTTCTCTGCGTTATAAAAAAAGATTCTCAAACCATTTCCCATGATGCAACACTATTTCCTAATCTAGGTAAAGATGGTAGTTATAAATAACATATGTCCTTGCTTAATTTGTATGCCTGGAATCAAATTGTGTTATGTTACTTTCCATTAATTAATATTTTAATACACAATTATGTGTCACTTATACCTTCACTGCTAGCATGTTTGTTTTGATTAGGAAATAGATTTGTTAATTCTGATTCTGATCAGACATGAGAGGCACAAACTGAAGCCAGGCTCAGAATGCAGGGAGCTCAGGTTGTAAACGTTGGTTTCAGAGCACAGCACTGACAGACAGCAGCAAAATCTGTCCGTACTGTGTTCACACCCACAAGTTTAAGGTTATATACAATATCATCCTGTTGAGACAAGTAGGATTTAGATCAAATTTCATCATAAACTGGCCAGTTGAGGACTTCTTTGACAGATTGACAGAAAGACAATGGCAATTGGCTGATTGTCTGATGACATAGTCATCAATAACTTCAGATATCTTGATATTAGCACAGTTGGCATTTTCATGATCAAAAACAGTTAGTCATCACATCAACGCAAACATGTCAATTCACCAAACTTTGCTTGTTGCAGGTTCAGACGTTTTCCTCCGCCCCTGCTTCAAACTCAGCTTCCCGGCAGAGAGTGAGGAAGAGGGCCAAAGTCCTGTCTATAGCTCACAAGTGAGTTACTGGTTTTAAGCATTTGGTGTAGACAGAAGATAAGCTTAGAGAGTTTAAAGTTAATTCTTCATCTCGGGAACAGTTGTTTGAAAAAATAATCTTAACCCAAGGTCCAAGTAAGTGGAAGATTATTACCAGATAAGCTGGTATTTTAAGATACCAGCAGGAAAAAATACATTTTCAGAGCCAGCCTCCACACGCCACTGAATACTGGACCATCTGTACATATATAATGAATTTTTAAAATGTAATAAAGTACAATATTTAAACCCTTCGGCATTAACCTGAGCAGAATTAAGAACTTTCATTAAAAACTTAAATAAACAGTCACACGTGTATTAAAACAGAATAAACATAATAAAGATTTCAGTATTTTATATCATGGTTTATAGCAGGCACCTTCTTAGTCATGTGTTTTTAAGTTCAGAAAAGAGGTAAGTTCCAAGTTAGTTGAGAGAAACTAGAGTGTTAAAATAAGATGTGTAAATGTTTTTTATGTGTGTGTGTGTGTGTGTGTTAGGATCCTGCGCATCCGGAAGGAGCCCCCCACCCTGCAGCCCAAGGAGCCTCCTCCCTGTCTGCTGGAGGCCGACCTGACTGAGTTTGATGTGCAGAACTCCAATCTGCCCTCTGAGGTGCTGTACATGCTGAAAAATGTCAGGTGAGTAAAACTAGATCCTGATGAATGTAAAAAAAAAAAAAAAAAAAATCAGATTTCCAGAGCTGATAAAATTCAACTGACTTATGATAATCGATTAGATATTTAAGTCATCTTTTCCAGTAAACATTTCCTGGTACCGTCTTCTCAGGCCATTTCTGCATCTGTCCTGCATCCTTTCAGCTTTGTTTGCTCACGGCAACGAGTAAAAGCCAGTCTGATATTTACTCTTGTCCGGTCTCTTGCTCTTCTTTCCTCCTCCTCTCTTCCTCCAACAACATTATCTTCAGTCTCTTTGCAGCCTCTGCCATGACATCCATACTGAGAATAGCGACCTAAGTGTTCAGGTTGGGGTGTGGGGCTGTGGCGTGGCGCCTACGTTTTTTAAATAATTATAAAATTTACAGGAAGCCAGTGCAGAGAGGTTAACATAGCTGTAACATGTGACCATTTCCTGGATGGTGTTAAGAGCCTAGAAGCATCATTTTGGACGGTTTGTAAACCGTTTGTGGAAGATTTATTAAGGCGGGTAAAACGAGAATTCCAGTAGTCCAAACGTGATGTTTAAAGCATGCATTAGCATCTCCATTTCTTGACACAACAGACCAACAGAACAGAAAATTTGGTTATATTTCTTGTTTTGAACTCTGCAACCTGTAACATTAAACCACACTTAGCAGTAACTACAGGTGTCACCAAACAAGCCAGGTCTGAAACCATAAATCTGTTGTATATCTATGATGTCATATTTAGGTTTGGATCAGTTATATCTTGGATATGATACATCAACTTGTTACATTTTTATTGTGGGTATACCTTACCCTGACATTTCCATAGTGTTACATTTCATGACTCTTAATGGAAACGTGGTTATTATTATGTTTTGTAACCAGGGTGCTCGGCCACTTCGAGAAGCCCCTCTTCCTGGAGCTGTGTCGTCACATGGTGCTGATCCAGCTGCACCAGGGAGAGGGACTCTTCCGACCGGGAGACACTGATGACAGTATTTACGTGGTTCAAGATGGCCGCTTGGAGCTGTGCATCCATGAGAGTGTAAGACCACAAGGCTGACCACAAAACACCTGCTGCTTTACAGAAATCCCAACAATAATTCACACACAGTGATGGTTTAGAACCTTTTTTTTTTAGTTTTGCTGTTTTGTGTTCAGAAGGGAAAAGTGTTGAAACCCTTACCTTTGTTGTGATTGTTGTTCCACTCTGATGTTGAGATTTGTTTTCTTTCTGCAGGATGGTACAGACGCTGTGGTGAAGGAAGTTTTACCAGGAGACAGTGTTCACAGTTTGCTCAGTATCCTGGACATCATCACTGTACGTCCCATTTATAATACGTCTATTACTGGGCAAATTTTATTACTCAGGATTCATTTTATTGTGGAACAAATACATGCTCTCAATTCTAAATATGATTGAACCCCAAACCTGAATGTTTAACTAAGGAAGAGTGAGTTTTGTCTTTCTCAGGAGAAAATACAAGTGACAACAAGCAACTAAATTACCAAAATAATTTCTATCAAATGACTTGTTAATTCTCAAGTTTTAGATGATGTGTAAAAACACAAAATCACAATTAAATGACATTTTTGGCCTTTCAGAAATGAACAAAATAGTCAGCCTTCTTTTCAGTACCTGCTATGAGCCGTCAATCCATGGAGTCTCTCAGTTTCTTGATCTGTTCACCAACATCTTTCGCTGTAGACAGAAACCACGAGATGTAGACAGAAACCAAGAGACGTATTGTCTTCCCTGACTGTAAATCCCACGTTTGAGAAAGGCCTACAAGTTCTCAAAAGGATTCAAGTCAGGTGAGGAAAGAGGCGAGGTCACTATTTGGGCATCTTTGAGGCCCTTTGCTGGCTGGCCAAGCAGTGGAGTACATTGTCCTGCATAAAGATCATGGCCTTCATCATGGCCTTTCCTCCAGAAACTGGCATTAGATTTAGGATTTGAGTTTCAGTCCATCTTCAACCCAAAAAGGTTCCAACTATCTCATCCTTAATGATAGCAGCCCACACCTGCACCCCTCCTCCACCTTGCTGGCGCCTGAGTCAAAGTAGTGTCCTGTGTCAGTCAGTGATCCAGCCAGGACCGATCCATCTGGTCCATCAAGACTCACTCTCATTTCGTCTGTCGATAAAACCTGTCTTCAGGTATTTCTTTGCCCAATCTTGGTGCTTCAACTTGTAAATCTTATTCAGTGGTGGTCGTGTTTCAGCCTTCCTGACCTTGACCATGTCTCTGAGCTTGGCATAAGAAATTGCATAGCAATAATGATTCAATCAGAATACTTACTTGCCTAATATTTGTGCATGCAGTGCAGAGATTTCTATATTTACATGCACACTTTGGATCTTGCAGTACAACTGAACTATTAACAACATCCTTTTTTCTCCACACGCGGTGTTATCTGTATTTCAGGGCTACCCAGCACCTTACAAAACCGTGTCTGCAAGAGCTGCAGTTCCCTCCACTGTCCTGCGTCTTCCAGCTGCGGCCTTCCAATCTGTCTTTGAGAAATATCCTGAAACTATGGTCCGTGTCATCCAGGTAAAGTGTCCAACAAAGAGAGGAATTTGATTCATCAACAGACATTGCAAGTACCACTTAAGCCAATGCAAAAAATATGTATCCATTCCTTTTTTTTGGTATTAACAGTGCAGTCCATATTTTGTCCTGTTTCCCTCCTGCCCTCTGTAGATTATCATGGTGCGTCTCCAGAGAGTGACCTTCCTTGCCTTACACAACTACCTCGGCCTGACTACTGAGCTCTTTAACCCGGTACTGGCATTTTGACTCTTTGTTTTAATGTCATGCTGCTCTGCTTCGTTCTGTTCTCTTGTTTATGCAGCACTAGGCATCAGTAGTGTTTAACAGCAGCTCACGTGCATACAAGACATCAAGACAATGACCCAAATACTGCACAGGTGCACAACAAACAACACCCAGTGGACGTACAAACTCAGATAGCCACAAGTTGAAAGTAAAGAGACAGAGGAGTAAAAACATCAGTCAGAATTAGAACCTGTCAATCAAAAACATGTCTTTTTAGGTAAGATGGTTTGGAGGATTACCTCCTCCTCCGATGACATTTAGATTTTCAAGGCCATTAAAAGGAAACTATAATGTTAGCCTGTGTTTTTTAAAATATGTTTAATTAGTGTGAAACAGTACAAAAAATAGTTTAACTGTTCCCTGTACTTTTTTCTGTTAAGCAAACCTGAGGCAGGTCACAAAACATACAGCTGATACTCACATTCACTAACCCACAAATGACAAAGCAAGAGTGTTGTTTATGAAATTACACAAAATACATAGAAAAAAAAATATGAGAAAGTCAGTGGATTTTTAAAGCTCTTGGAAGTTAGTAACCCTAACCCTGTAAACAGATAGACCAGTTGCTCTTCCTCCTCTGTTGCACTTTTGAGGGAGTGGCTACTCAAGGTGTGTTTTCTGCCCCTAGTGGTTGATTATTTATTTATTAAATATTGATTTATGTGTGCGTGTTACAGGAGAGCCAAGCCATCTCCTTGGTGTCGGTGGCCCATGTTCTGGGTGAGACTCATCCACACAGAGTCCTCCGCAAGCAGCCTTCCCACTCTGATGATCTGGGCTCCGAAAAAGCCGACGCAGGTCAGAAACAAGAGCTCGACATTTCATGTCTGGGCTGCAGTAAGGTGCGTCTAAACATATCTGTTTTCTGTTCTTTTCAGAAAAGTCCAGCCTCTCTGAGACGTCCGCATCTAAATACAAGAAGTCTCGCTCCGTCTCCACCCCTATGTCTGCTACAGGTATACGCATACACAGTATCATTTTTATACATGTATGTATTGGCGAGTAACCACTAAAATAAGGCGCAAAATAAAGTGATGAAATAAGAAATAACCTACTAGAAATAGAAATATGTCCTGCTAACAAAGGTCCACTTCCAAAATTTGACAAACTATTTAACTATTTAATGATTTTTTTAACAGCAAATTTAAAATTAAGTCTGCTAGCAAGTGTCAAGTGAGTAATGTTGTTGATGCTAAGCCCTAATGATCAATATGATAACTGTGAGCCTTCTGTGTCATGCAGGCGAAGTCTCAGCAGACCTCAACAGAGTAAGTGAGCAGGCAGCCAAAGAGGAGACTCTGCCTCACAGCCCAGTGAAGGTCTCTGGAAAAGAATTTTCTTTCGCCGCACTTGCTGATGGTTTGAATCCAGGTTTAGAACATCTGGGGCCAGTTTCACAAAGAGATTTCAGACCAGTCTTTATGTCCTTCTGTCCTTTGTGTCAGGCCAGTCTTATTTTGCTCTTATTTTACTCTAAATCAAGTCAGACCAGATTCACAAAAACAAAGACTGACTTATTTTAACCCTAAAAATGTAAACGCAGCAGTATCAGAGATTGGAGGATGAAGCAGCTCCTTGTTTTCCTGCCGTTGGTGTAGTTGTTTTTGAATTAGAGCTGGTGGTTATTAATTGTTGTATTCATCTGATTGAACACATGAAAATGCCATTTGGACGTAGACTAAGCAAAATTATTATGAAATAATTATTTGAGCTGGATGTTACACCAGAATGTTACATAATAGACCGAATGATAATTTTAACTCTGCATATAGACATGGTGTTATTTAGAATGAGCATTTGGTTTGTGGTTTAGTGTTTTTCTAAAGGGCTAAAAGTCTCCATTACGCGTTTCTGTCTCCTCAGTCTATTCTAAAGAAGAGTGTGACAATGCAGCACACGCCATCTGCCGTTTACCACTATAGTGATGCTGGAGGAGGAAATGTTCACCATAATAAAGTTAATGCCATTTTCCAAGCTGCCAAAAAGGATCTGCTACAGGTCATACAAATAGAGGTAACATGCAAACTCCGTCTACTAATTACTTACATGTCTGTAGGATTTTTCAACCCACAAAGTTCTCTGGTTTAAAATCTTTTTTGTAGTAATTTTTTTGTGATAAATTTCAATATGGAAAATGTATGGAAAACATGGTGGGAAAATCCCAAATTATGGACAGTGCACATTGATCAACATCACTGCAAATGCGCTACTGTTAGCCAAAAGGCTAATTTTTAACTGTCAGGCATAACTGCATGCGTCATACAGACTGGTAATCAGACATATCTCTGTGTCTTTTAAAATGTCAATTCATGTTATCAGGACCCCAGTCTGCTGGAGGGGAGGGTTAATCTCCGCCAGGTCAAAGCCGGCTCTGTTGTGGCCCACCAGGGAGACCAGGTCAGTGTCCCAGTCTTACACTGGCCCAATGCGTTGCTCTTTGTGGGACAGACGGGTTTATAGAGCACCAAATGCATGTGGACCTTTTACCAAACAATGGCCCAGTTTCCCATATAGAGACACATCTAGGTTAAATTGTCGCTTCCAATCAATTGCAAGTATTTAGTTTTTACTGCTAAATTATATTTTCTATTCTTGTATGGAAATGATCTACAGAGTGACAGCGCCTCCACCTTGGTAACATTTCTGATTTAACTGCTTGAGTGTTACTACCCTGCCCCAGGGGGAAGCAAGCAATATGGAGGAGGAAACATTTGGATAAACCAAATGTAGGTTTTTTTAAGGGTGCCCTGTGGAGTTTGCTTGTAAACGAACAAAGTTCACTGTGAACTCACGTGTGTATCCTTGAGGTCTAAACATATTGAATTAATTTCCTTCCTCATAAAACGTTTGCAAAGCTGATTTTTTGGTAGTGTGAAACCTTTTTTTTTGTTGGCCCATTGTTTTGTTGTGTCTCTTGGCAGGCTACCACCCCTTGCGGGTCAGTGAGATAGTGTTACATTGGCATGAATGTGTTGCGCACGCATGTGCATTTACACACCCCTGCACATGTACAAAAAAAACAGGGGCCCACATGTTAAGTACGTTGCCTTACCGTGCTATTGGTGGTCAAAAACTGCACAGAAAAAAATGGATTCATGCTGTTACCAGCAGTAGTAGTTTCATGTTCACTTCCTTTCCCCACTTCGATAAGAGTACAATGCATTTTTTTGCAAAGGAGAAACTTTCTTTAATAAATTTATTGCCCTACTGTGCTGCTGTTACTAATCAAACCACCCTTTCCTGATCTCCATAAAACTGTTTTCCAGGCTACCTGATGTGTATTCTTTATCTCTATTTTTTACTCCTCCGTATCTCTTATTTTTTTTCTCCACATGACTTACAGGATGTGAGCGTGGCGTTTATCATCTCTGGGTTGCTCCATGTTTACCAGCGTATGATCGACCGTGAGGAGGACACCCTGCTGTTTGTCACCCACCCTGGGGAGATGGTGGGTCACCTGGCTGTTCTTACAGGGGAGCCCCTTATCTTCACTGTCAGAGCTCACAGAGACTGCACCTTCCTCTCCATATCCAAGGCCCACTTCTATGAGTAAGATCAAGAACACGCGCACAAAACATTGAGTCAGTCATTTTAGGGTTCAAAAGTGGGTTTTTCCCCATCACGTAACTAGGAAACAAATCTGTGGTTTGACCTTTACAGGATCATGCGCGAGGAGCCCAGGGTGGTGTTGAACGTAGCTCACACTGTGGTGAAGAGGGTGTCACCATTTGTCAGACAGATTGACTTTGCCCTGGACTGGATGGCTGTGGAGGCTGGCCGTGCCGTCTACAGGTATCTACTCTACGGAGCCAGCGATGAGATTCTTACTGAAATGAAATGTATTTGATGTGTTTTGGAGACTCAAGAACAACTTAAGATGTACACACAAACACAAAATAGGACATTAAGGTTAAGATTAACATGTCAATCTCATAGACAATCATTAAGGGAAGCTACAGAGTTTCCTGAAAAATTATACAAATTATGAATATAAAGCCATATAAATATGCGAAAGAAAAATTAGAAGTAATCATACTAGTGTGAAGTGGTAATGATGGATTTTGTTGTTTCTGTCATTTGTTTGGTTTTAGACAAGGAGATAAGTCAGATAGCACCTTCATTGTTCTCAGTGGGCGACTGCGCTCTGTCATTGCAAAGGATGATGGGAAGAAGGAGCTGGCTGGAGAGTACGGCCGTGGGGATCTAATTGGTGTGGTAAGTTGTCAGGAACCCATTTAGAAAAACTGAAGTTTAAAAGACACTAAAGACACACTGCTTGGGCTACACACATTTTTAGGCACCACACGTTGTAGTACGACCCCTTTTTTGTGCATTGTCCAGGTTGAGGCCCTGACCCACATGAACAGAGCCACCACGGTCCATGCTGTCAGGGACTCTGAGCTGGCTAAGCTACCTGAAGGAGCTTTGAACTCCATCAAGAGGAAATATCCTCAGGTTGTCACCCGGCTTATTCACCTGCTGGGGCAGAAGATCCTTGGCAACATGCAGCAGGTCAATGGACCTTTGGCTGGTAATGGCATACTGTCTTTGTTAGGGTGTGTCAAAATGACACTGAATTAATGAACTTTGCTAATAATATGAACATTAACAGTTATCATGTGGAGATCAGGTTAGTTTTTTTAAATATAACCTGGCTGAGTGATGACATGTACCAGCCAAGATAGGGCATTAAAAGAGCAAAATGATCTTTTCTGTCTGAAATGTCCATTGAGAAAAGCACTCCTCTGCTCTGCAGCAAGGAGCCTGGGTCTCCACACCCCCACCAGTAAGTGGGATGCTGAGAATCCAGCCTCCAACCTGTCCACTGTGGCCATCTTGCCTGTGTCTGAGGAAGTTCCCCTCACTGCCTTCACTCTGGAGCTGCAGCACGCACTCAGCGGCATTGGTACACACACACAGTGCTCACTCCACTTTCACACAAACATCGTATCTTGGATCTGCCAGAGCATATTTAGGAAAACTTTTTTACTTCTGTTGGTTTTGGACTTTCAAAGAACAAAATGTTTCTTTCTCCCCAGAATGGATTAGATTCCGTATTTAAAGGGTTTTTTTCAATTGTTGCATGGTACGTTGATTATAAATAGATGTAAGCGGCGTGTTGTTACAGCAGTACCCTGGTAGAATTTCAGAGCACACTTCATTTTTGTTAGTTCACAGATTTCAGTGACTACAACTAATTCTAAATATAGCTCCACCCATCTTCTAGCAAGGGTAATTGAGAACATGCGCCTTTAAGGGACAAAAGTATCGATTATAATTTTACTTATATATGGGTATAATAGAAGTAAAGTAAATTATTTTTCATTTTATTTTCTTGCTACAATTATACAAGGGTCACTAAACTTCACAAATCAATAAAAAAGACAAAGTTGTAACTTATCTTACCCGAACAGGTGCAAGAATACCAATAGAGGCTGATTAGGGATGTGGATAAGAGTGGACCATGGCTATGAAAAGTCCTCAATCCTAATTTAACTCATGTGGACATGAGAGCTTATTGGCAAAAAGAATTGGCACACCTAAATCAAACCAGCTAAACAGCGATAGCTAGAAAAATGAATGTTGATTGATCAGCTTGATTATTATTGATCAGCTTGATTATGTGTATTAGTTGTTTAAGGTGAGTCTAGAGAATTGCTGGTTTTCCCGTTTTTCACAGCAGTGTCGTAAATCCTATTAAAACACTTTTGATGTTTTTCTGTTTTCTGAAGGTCCCACGCAACTCTTGACAAGCGACATCATCAAACAGCGACTAGGCTCTGCTGCTCTGGACAGGTAGACATTTGATTGAGTGGTTAAACTGTAAATATGTATAGTATAAGTAATGCGTTCTGTCATTTAATATGCAGTGAACAGGTTCATACATACAGTATCAGGGGAAATGATGCAAACAGGCTGATATTTGCACCTCAACTTTTAAAGTGTCCATGAGTATCGCCTGTCCAGTTGGCTCGGACAGCAAGAAGACATCCATCGCATTGTCCTCTACCAGTCTGACTCTGGACTCACTCCTTGGACACAGCGCTGCATCCGCCAGGCTGACTGCATCATCATCGTGGGACTGGGTGAGCAGGAACCCACTGTGGGTGAGGTCAGTGTAAATACACTCACCTGTTAAGCTTCTGTAGCTTTTTTTTTCCAGCAGAAAGCTCATTTAGAAAGACAAAGACTATTGACTCACACCATCCCAATCTGAGTGAAAGCTATCTGCTTCTCCTTCCTTTTCTCCAACTGTAGCTGGAGCGGATGTTGGAGGGCAGTGCAGTCCGTGCTCAGAAGCAGCTTGTGTTGCTGCACAGGGAGGACGGACCGCCGCCCAAAGGGACAGCCGAGTGGCTGAACATGAGGAGCTGGATCTCTAGACACCATCACCTGTCCTGCCCCCGCAGAGTGTTCTCCAAGAGGAGTTTACCTAAGCTGGTACTAACCACCAACCCACTCGGTCTTTTATGGGAATTTCTGGCCCGATTAGCAAATCATTCATTTCTGTGTGTGTGTGTGTGTGTGTGTGTGTGTGTG
>JAPMOB010214662.1:0-18205 GCA_029875015.1 Lepomis gibbosus
TCCAAGTGTTTCTGAAGGATCAGTTAAGTGACGCCACCGCCGCACACGGACCTGCAGCCGGCGGAAGCGCTTCCGTGTGACGGTGACATCACCTACCGATATTTGGGCTGATGTCTGCGACTTTGCTGCAGCGGATTAAAGAGTTTACTTTTTATTGTGATAGTTGTTGCCTGGCCACCTCTTCCCCTAGTGAGGAGGAAACTTTGATATGTAGTGGCAGAAACTTGTTTCCATGAGATAAGATTTCTCTCTCTTTCTCTCAGGTCTAATGCCATGAATGTTTAGGTTGCAATGGTGCCAGAGCACAAATTCACATATAAACAATAAAAAATATATAATTAATAAACAATGAAATGACATTATAAAAACTAAAAGAGGAATAAAAACACAATATAGGCCAATGTTACATAAATAATGTCTTGGTTTTGACAAGCAGCAGCATTTTTCAAAGGAACAATTATTAAAATAAACTGAATGATAATAATGTGATAATTAAGTTACTTTATACAAACTACAATGGTTCTCCGTTTGTTGAGAAAATATACCAATTTTATACCAATAAAATTGGTATCGGAAAAAGTATCGTTCAGGAACCGGTATCAAAGTTGAGGTATTGATATCGATATCGAAAATCTTTGAACGATACCCAGCCCTAATAACCAATCAACCAAGAAGGCTGCCACCTGCATGCCTGTAGTACATTTGTTCTTCATGGTACCCTTTAAAAATGAGAGCAATCCGTAAGAGTGGTTGAATTGTTTACCTGCAGCCTTGATTCGTGTAATAAGGTATTCCATTTTTAGATGAGATTTTTTAGATGCACTCAGCTTAGGGTATGTCAGCTATTGGATATCTTAAAGCAAGGTAGATAATCTCAAATATCAGTAAGGTGAGCAGTCTGTGCTGCTTGATGTTCTCGGGCATTTCTCAGTAGGATTTTGTGCTGCATCCGCTACACTAAGCCCTGTTATTTATAAATCCACAATAATCTGGGCTGTGCATCCTGGTACGAATGTGTACCTTTCTTAGATAAACTCTCTAACAGATTTTTTTGATATCAGTAGAAAAAAATCAAATCCCTTTTACATTTTTTAAAATAAAGAAATAGTCCAACTTAAGATCAGGTTTGGACCACACATGGTTTAAAAACAGGTTGTTTTTTGTTTAGTTTTTTGTTCCCATGGAGTTATGATGCTGTTGCTTGCGTGTCACCCTAAACTCTCAAAGCCGCCCCTCTCCCTCCTGGCAATTAGAACCATTTACACAAAACAACTCTCCTTTTCTCTGTCTGAATGCATCAAGTCGAGGTTTCCCTTTCCACTAGGTTGGAAAAGGTTTTGATAATTGCTCGTTCCTTGAAATGGAGTGTATATGTTGTTAGGGTTGGCTACTATTCACATCATTCATTCAGTATCGGTACTCAACGGCCCCTTTCCAGGACTTTACTCCCTGTAGCCTTATAACAAACATGTAATTTCAGTTGTAAAAAAAGAGGGCTAACTTCTCAATTTCAGCATTGTGTATTATTTACATTAACATTTTGTTGTGTACTGTAAAACATACCGTAATAAATTACCGGTAAAATAAGTTGTTGAGGATACCTCTTGAATTGTGCTGTTGGCTGAAAATGTACTTAGAACCTGTCGTCTGCAGCTCTGAATCAAACATCTCACTGTGGCTGTTTCTGCTTGAACTGCAGTATTTCTGCAGAACACAGGGCCAAATATCTCCAGATCTTGTTGTGTCAAACTTGTTTTTATAGAATGTGTGAGGAAGAATAGTGCCGCTAACAAAACTTTGCTTACTCTACGATAAACACATTTCACTTCTAAAAGTTCTTCACAATAAAAGCCTTCCATTAGTTTGTCATTGGAAAACTTTTAATATGAAGCAGCAGCAGGAAATACCCCCACCCATCCCATGGTGATATGTTTTATTTTGTTAATTATCTTGTGTGCAAGTGGTCTTGTTCGCACAAGATTTTAAAAAATCACCTTTCAGGATTTTAGGGGCACTGTAGTAATCTTATCAATATGTGTTTGAATTCAAAACACAACAAGGTCTCAAGGTACCGAAATCTGGCACTGATTGATTTAACGTGAATAGGTACTCGGTAGTACCGACGTAATTTGGTTGGTCCGAAGGTTGTTTTTTTTTAAATTTTAAATCCAGTGCAGAACTGGATACCAAACTCTATTTAGCAGCAACATTGTCACATAATGTCAGGGTGAGATAGTATTAACAACAGTCTCACTATTATGTAAAAGCCTAAAACACTCCCCCTCTCTTTTTCTCCCCCTCCCTCCCATCCCAGGCGTAATGCGGTGGACGCATTCCGCGTGAATGTGATTCATGCCCGCCAACAAGTTCGATCCCCGGTGACCAACATAGCCCGCACCAGCTTTTTCCATGTCAAGCGCTCCAACATCTGGTTGGCGGCCGTCACCAAGCAGAATGTCAACGCCGCCATGGTGTTCGAGTTCCTCTACAAGATGTGTGACGTCATGACAGCCTACTTTGGCAAGATCAGCGAGGAGAACATCAAGAACAACTTTGTGCTCATCTACGAGCTGCTGGATGGTAGGATACTGTAATTGTGACGTTTGTGCGTGGAATCAGTTGCATTAGCAAAAATATGAGATTTAGAATGAAAGCCAGATTATTGTTTGTTGGTAGTGACAGTAAAACCAGAACTATTGTCTTAATCTCATGTAATTATGATTGTAGATTTTTGCCTTAAACTGAAATTTCTGGCAAATAAACATCAAAGTATGCACAGCCAATGAACTGAAAACTGTGTTTAGCAACATTATATCTTGTATAGTTCCATGGTTTAGCAGTGATGTGTAATAAAGTACTGTATTTTAGCAGAGCTGGATCTAGCAATCCGGGACTTCATTACGGTGTGTTTAAAAACAAAAAGTTTGTGATTGTATTCCCAATGAAAGTTGTATTAATGTAATGAGTCAGCACTGGTTCTTTCCATCGCTACATGTCCTATTTTTTTCCTCTTACCCAGCTTATCTCTGACCAACAGTTATCTGTTTGTTCATACAGAGATCCTGGACTTTGGCTACCCCCAGAACTCAGAGACCGGAGCTCTGAAGACCTTCATCACCCAGCAGGGCATTAAGGGACAGGTCAGTAAGTTTAGTCTTGAATGTAGGGATTGAGTTTTTCTGTGTCGAGAGAACCAGGATATATAGTCACCTCTTTAGGTGCACAACATACCTAATGATACAAAGTCAGCTCATTAGGTACACAACCTACATAATGAAGGTTGTAATATTCAGTTTATGTAGAAACAGTTTTAGGCCCAAGTCAGACAGAATGTGTTTTTTGCAGGAGCTGTCTGAGAGCACAAAGTTAAATAAATTCAACTCTAAGCAGAAAAGCGCCTGCAAACGTGCAAAAATCTTTCTGCCTGATGGAGATTAGAGAGATGTTGATTGAACTTTAGGGTAGTTTTGCTCTATTAAATGTTGTCTGTAGTTTGTTGAGGAGAACTTTTACTTCTACTTTTTGGCTGACCTATTACATTGGCGCAGGAAATCATAGACTCATAATTCATGGAGGAAAACAAATCGCTGTGGAAAGAGATGGTTCAGAAACTCATTAGGTCTTTATGTTAGAGCATTTTTTGGGCCTGCGCAAACGATAGAAGGATGTGATGTTCAGTTGTTTGAGTTGGACAGATCGATAAATCTCATCTCTCTCGGGATGCACATTATTACTAGGTGTAAAGGTAATTAGGTTAAAATCACATCCACATATAATCTAGATACGAGACCCATTTTAATGCGAAGTGTAAATGGGCTATGAATGTGGGCCTGTTTTTGCCTAAATGTGCACTACATGTTTAATACAGGGTTTGCAGATACTCATTGTTATGACTTGATCGGCACCTTCCTGGTTTATGTTTGAAATAAATGTTATTGTGTGATAAAGTAAAAATTGCTTTGAAATTATATCTTAGATTTCTGTTTCTCTCTCCTTGTTTCCCCCTCCAAATTGCGGTCTTGGACACTTCATAATTCAGCACCAGGTAATAAACAACATACTGAGACTCATTTTATCCATGTATAGAAACATGTCATCTTTGTTTCCACCCTCCCTGTAGTGCTAATGATCCCTTTTCATCACCTTCCTCCTTTTTTCAGTCTGTCAGCCTTCTCCTTTTTGTTAGTAGTGATACAGTTTCTCTCCCTGTCTCCCAGACAAAAGAGGAGCAGTCTCAGATCACCAGCCAGGTGACGGGGCAGATCGGCTGGCGCCGCGAGGGCATCAAATATCGCCGCAATGAGCTTTTCCTGGATGTACTGGAGAGCGTCAACCTGCTCATGTCACCACAAGGTCTGTTTTTATGGCTAAGTCAAACTGGTGGGGACTGCTGACGTGAAGGATGTTGTTTACAACTTCAGTGTTTTGTCTTTTGTATCTTTCCTTCTTCATATTTACATATTTGATTTTTATTTCTCACTATATTTGTCAGGTGCAATCCTCCGTTTGTCTTTTAATAGGCAGCTCATCAATAGCCAAGGATTGACAAGACAAACCCACCAGACCACAAGGTCCATTAGGGAGCTTTTCTTATGCTTTCGTTCGAATCCCACCATCTTCCTCAGCAAGTGGAGGGCGGTTTCAGAATAATTAAAAATACAGTGCTTACAAACACTGCATGAAAATAGATGTCATTGTTGAGTTTTGTCACGTTTAATAAAGAGACCTGTTATTCACTCCTTTAGCAGCAACCTTTTAACAGCATGTTTTTGAAGAGGTGATCATCAACTCTTAAATAATGCCCTCGTCAGCCTTGGTGTACCCGAAATGCTCCCATACTGCCGACTTCATCCGTTTCTTTGGTGGAAATAAAGCTTTACAGTTTGGTCCTCTGCCATAGTTTACCCAGCGTACGGTAGCCTCTGATAATCACGACACTTTAAGCTGATGCACCGGTCCTGTCACTTTGTTTTCGTTTTGTGCAAGTTATAGTCATAGTTTTGTTCCGTGCAACAGAAACAATCGGTGTAGCGGAGCCTTTACGATTAATTTTGGCAGGACGTTTTAAAGCGCGGTTAATAGTGAAATCCAGTAGTTGCTGCATCCCTAAATGAGACTCCTCAAAACAATAAAAATGTGATTTGTAGTTCGGCCAGTTTTATATTCAGAAAATCACTTTCACTCCTTCTCTCCAGGCCAGGTCCTGAGTGCCCATGTGTCGGGCCGAGTGGTGATGAAGAGCTACCTGAGTGGAATGCCAGAGTGCAAATTTGGCATGAACGATAAGATAGTCATCGACAAGCAGGGCAAGGGAGGAGCGACTGATGAAGCAGGGAAGAGGTGAGTGACAGAATAAGTAGGGTCAGCAGGCGGCCAAATGAATATCTAAAATCATCAGTGTTTTGATGAGGCTGAAAATTCCTTTAGATAATTTGCTGTTTAGTTTCTTTAGTGAGTGGTGCTTTTATATTATTTCCATCTTGAAAGCCTTGACAAGGAAATTCATTGAGTCAAAATTTAAGAGGCTGCCATGTGTGTTTAGCTCTGTCTCTGTGTTATGAGTGTTGTCTTGCTGTTAACAACAAGACAGACTATACAATTTATTTATTTTTTTCATTTTTCCTTTCCTTTGGATGCATCTCCCCTTTCTTTCCCTCTCTTTCTTTTCTATGTGCTGTACCTCAGTGACTTAGGGGGAGGAAGGTACTGTACTGACAAGTGTCCTCACCCTCTGCCACCTTAACACACACATACACCTACACACCTGTCTTGTCTAAGCCTTTAAGCATCTGTACATCTCGTGCATTGTTGCTCTCCACACACTCAATACAAATCAAACACACCTTGTTAATTCTTCAATGTACTGCCAGGTGGTTGTTTCTCTATTTTGTGGAATGGTTCGTTTGTTTTATTATCCCACATCTACCTGCTTGACTTTTGATTCTTTACCTAACAGGGATTGTGATTTTTGTTTTATTGCACAATAGTGTCATTTTTTAAAATGTTTTTATGTTTGTCTGTCTTGGTACTAGCAGTTGTCCTTATGTGTCCTTTTATGTTATTGTTTTCTTTTTATATGGACAGTTGAGGGAGAGTAGTAGTTTTATCTTTTGAAGAATTATCATGATTATTAGATATAATTTAAAATAGTTGACATAATATTCTTATGTCTTTGTCTGTGTTTTTTTTCTCTCCCAGCAGTGGGAAGCAGTCCATAGCCATTGATGACTGCACTTTCCACCAATGTGTGCGCCTCAGTAAGTTTGACTCAGAGCGTAGCATCAGCTTCATCCCCCCAGATGGAGAGTATGAGCTCATGAGGTCAGTAGATGGCTTTTTAAAAAATATTTTCTTTACACTTTTATTTGTTATTATGCCGTCCAGACAGGCGTAAGACTTACACAGACAATATTGAAAGCATGAAACACACGCTAGTTTGTTTCCACATGGTGCTTTATGTCTTTTAAATTGTTGGTTTTGAGAAATGAATGAGAAGGCCATGGATGAACACTGAAACAAATCATGGGACATCTTTGTTTATGTATAAAACAACTTAATTTTGTTACATGAATAATTTTTGTTGTTTTTTGTTTGTTTTTGCTCCCTCTACCTTCTTGCAGGTATCGCACCACTAAAGACATCATCCTGCCATTCAGGGTTATTCCTCTTGTCAGGGAGGTTGGCCGTACTAAGTTGGAGGTTAAGGTGGTCATCAAGTCCAACTTCAAACCCTCGTTGCTGGCCCAAAAGATCGAGGTGAGCTCTTATCAAAGTCATGATGATGCTGAATGCAAACAGCCACCAGCAGCACACGCATGTCCTAATTTACAAAGTGGGGGATTTTTGTTTTTACTCCCATTGCCACAAATTACAGCTTAAACATCGGGCTGGACAATAAAACAATAACAATATTTATCATGATATAGTTTTCCTCAATAACAATAAAATAAATGTTCAATAAATGTTTCTATAATTTATCTCAATCTCAAACAAAATAGCATTAAAGTTTTCTATTAAGATTTTTAGTTTGTTGAGGACGAGGGACTGAAAAAAGATTTTACTCATGTTTTTTTACATGAAAAAAATAATTAATTCTAATTCTAATCTTGTTTCTTCAACTTTCACTCAGGAGTAAAAATTAGCCTTTACACTCTAAAGAACATTTTACCGTGATGATTATCGGTATCAAATTATATGAAGTTTTTTATCAGGGTAACATATTTGACCATATTGCCCAGTCGTAATTAAATATCAATATATATAATCAGAGACACCTTGCACTCTGCAATCATGTGTATGAAGTTTGACCACTTTAAGATTAAAAATTTTGCTCTTCTTCATATTCAACTCCTCAGGTGCGTATACCAACACCCCTTAACACGAGCGGCGTGCAGGTGATTTGTATGAAGGGAAAAGCCAAGTACAAGGCCAGTGAGAACGCCATTGTCTGGAAGTGAGTAGTAGCTCTGCCCATTATGTTCATACAGATACAACTTAACTCAGTTTTTATGCTCCATCAAGTTAATGATTAACAGTTTCTCTGTGTGTCTTTGTTTGTGTAACCTTAAACGCACACACTCCTCTTTTGAATAACCCCTTTTTTTTTACTTGACCCGTTTTTCTTGTGAGGGATTTAAAATGATATTCCTTGTTACTGAGACCTATTCGACTCTTGTTTAGGATCAAACGCATGGCTGGGATGAAGGAGTCTCAGATCAGTGCTGAGATAGAGTTGCTGCCGACCAACGATAAGAAGAAATGGGCAAGGCCTCCCATCTCTATGAACTTTGAGGTCAGAACGCAATTCATAGTTTTCATTCTTTGCCTTCCTCTCTCTCACACACACACACACACACTTTGAGTATCACAGTTGCCTTTCAGATAATGACTGATTTGAATTAATTTTCAAATCTCAGAGTTGCATGTGTTTTATTGAACACATCACACATTGGATTGTTTTGAATCCAGTTTGTTGAATCTGAACCTTAGGTTAGCTGCAACAATTGTTCCTAATTAGATGGGAGATATTCTGTTTGCTTTGTACAGAGTTGGCAGCTAAACAAGTGCTGGATTAAATGTGCAATGGATTAAATGTGATCCCGCTATCGGTCATACAAAAAACACACTTCCTGTTCAGAGCTTGCTTGATTTTCACACCCACAGTACAGCTCCCAGCATGCCCCGGCACGCCTTAACCTTCCTCTTCTCTGCAGGTTCCTTTTGCTCCATCTGGTCTGAAGGTGCGCTACTTGAAGGTGTTCGAGTCCAAGCTCAACTACAGTGACCACGATGTCATCAAATGGGTGCGGTACATCGGCCGTTCCGGCATCTACGAAACGCGCTGCTAAACCTCCTCCCCCGCCAGGCAGCGAACTGACCACTTTACCACTCTATCTTGTTAAGATTCTTTTTCTTCCTACTTTGTCTCTCTCCTCCCCTCTATCCTTTATAGCTTCTCTCATACAACCTCCCACCACCACAACCCCCTCACCCCTTCCTGAGTAGGTGTTGGAGATTGAATTTACATCAGAAAAATTTAAAAAAAGTAAATATGATATAATGCACAGATATATGCAAAATGTGAACCATTGTATCGTATATATCTTGTAGTGATGAGTAAACCTGTAAACCAACTGGTGTCCGAAAGGAAAAAAAACAAGTGATGCAGGTGGGTACCAGGGGGAGAGGACTGGCGGCACCTTTTGGTGTCTTTCAAGGGCGCCCACATCTTGTTACTGTACCTACTTTCCAGTTACTTTAGAAGCCCCACAAGTCCTAGAGTTAATCACTGGTGAGATGATTTGTAGCTGTTGTGGTTTAAAATAAATCCTGATATAGTTCCTGTTTATGAACTTCTTTCTCAGTAGAGTCTACCCTTCAAATTGAGATGCATTGTCGGATATTGTGGACTGATTGATATTTGATCTGTGTGGTGTTGTTTTTTGGAGGGGGGATAGCCATTAGGATGAAAAGTCTCATTTCAACCTCTCTTGCGGGTAGTTAAGTACGAGAAAGGAATTGATAGTGACTGAGCTGTTTTTTGTACTTTTCTGGAGCGTGTATCGTCTCTTTTCCCTTGCTAGTTTTCCACTATTATCTTTCCCAGCATTCAAGGTCTCAAACACAGAGGAGCAGTCCAGGCAGTTTTGAAGTTTGACTATCATCCCAATGAGCTTGACTGTGACCCATATATCCTGTTTCTTAAGTATGTACCTTTTGGATTTGAAGATGCTCTGGGGAAATCTGGCACTGGGATTGTGTATTTGCAGCGAGGTTAGGTCTCCCCCTGGTGTTTGCCTCGTCACTGTCTGCTTCTTCATGTTTGTAGCCCTGGTGACCGTTCTGTCCAATAAAATCTGACTATGTAACCAACCCGCCTACTGTGTGTGCTTGCATGTGTGCGTGATGTATTTATAACCCGGTGGGGACTTCAACCTTAACTCCAATGCACACTACCCCATGGGGACTCGTGTCACAGGTAGAGACTGCTTTTTGAGGGTTAAGATGTGGTTTTAGAGTTCAAGTTACAATTAGAATAAGCATGTAGTTGTGATGGTTAGGTTTAGAGGCTAGGGAATGAATTGTCAATGAGATGTCCTGATTCCTGATATTCTAGGTTTCAATCCTATTTTTTTCACTATTTCCTCTCGATACGGTCTGAAATGATTTGAAAATGAATGGTGGTATAGAAACAATGGATTTTAGGCCATATTAGTTGCAGTATGCCTGAAATTAACTTCAGTTTTTCATCTTGTCTGTCCATTTGACAAATGTTTCTTCCAAAACTTTTTCAGTTTTCACAATTTTTAAGGAAACAAAGCTGAATTGAATGAGTTGTACCTTAACCTGACCTACAGACTACACAGGTTTTAATTGGTAGTGAAGGAACAAACTAACCATTATGTGAATAAACACCCAATCCAGAAAACACCCTCAGCAGTTTTAGTAAACCAGAGGAGACAAAATAACTGGTTGAGGTCAACAAATGCTTTGGCCAACTTCTTTAATACGTTGTTCCTGTCTTGCTCTTCCTCTACATCCTGAACATTAAACAAAAATAACTGCAAACAGTAAAATAACACATGATTAAAACACTTGCTGTTAAAAACATTTACATTTGTATCTAGCAGTAGTGGCTGTTATTGTCTTGCCACTAGAGTCTTCGCCACCTTGACCTCGAAACATGGACATGCTCTTAAGTGAGAAGTTCACACTGATTAAAAGGAAAAGATTCCACAAGAATCGAGGCGAGGCTTCCCAAAAGTAGCTTAGCACCAACATTTGCTGGATTTTCTCAGCAAATAGTTCTAGTTTTGTACTTTTAAAGCCAAAAGTAGGTCTATTTCCCTTTCCAGTTGTTTCCCAACCTTAAAATTTGACTTCGAGAGGCAGACTTTGTCACTGCAGCAAAGATTGCTTTAAACCGTAAGTTCTTTTGGGAAACCAAGCCTAGAACAGATCAACCGGACATCTGTCAATATTTAGATTACTCATCAGACAGTATTGCATTACATCTTGAGATCATATTTGTATATATATATGACACAAGACATGCTTTATCACTTGAGATGCAGGCCACACAGTCGAGGCCGGACAATCTCGAACAATTTGACCCAGTTACGATGCTTCGGTGCTGCAACAATGGCTCTGTTCAGAAAAGAAAATGAATGCTCGTGCTTTGTGCTCATCTTAGGAAACTGACTCAGGGAAGAAGGAGGTAGCTATATAAAATGTTGATCTGGAGTATCATTGATGCATAAAATCCCTTGCACCACAATGTGACACAGTGCAGTCCAGTCTGCGAAAATATACCTCTGAACTGATTCAGATTGTGTGCACAGACTCAGCACACACTCAATGAGGTGGCCTTATTCGTAAAAAGGATCCTTGTTTGTGCTTATGACTCCAACTAATTAAAAGATGTAGTTTCTTATGAGAAGTATGGCATTTAGATAGTTCTCAGGTCTGTCATCACATTGTGTATCAAGTGAAAATTATTACGTACTTCCCTACAGGCCCAGGTGATGCAGGATCTGCATTACAAAAAAATAAAAAAATAACTCCAGCCTCGCTCATGTTGATTCACTGCTCAGGACTGTCTAAATAGGGATGATTAAGATCATTATCTGTACACAGGATGAAGAAAGGAAAGGGGAATTCTACAAAAATAAGTATATCTACATAAACATTTAAATGAGTCATCCTTGCAAGACTTTTACGCCACAAGAAAGGCTTCTTCCAGACACTGAATTTTGTCAGCCGACAACAACATTAAGAGCAACTTTTATACTATGCAGTAAAGTCAAAGCTGAACCCAGATCTGTCAACAGATAGAGAACGTTGACAATACATTTCATACATGCCGATGCTAGAGCTTGCACAGACAAACATGACATGCACATACATGTATAGCCCCAAAGCAGGCGGACAAATTGGGGGGGCTGCTGTTTAGCAGGTGTTTAACACTCAACGCTCAGATTCAACTCAGATCTGACGTAATCTGGAGTGTCCCTGTTATTTAAAAGCCAAGTTGGTATCTTGTTAGCATGAGCAGAATTTAAAACTGTCTAATGTGAGCAGATCATTTCAATGTCCAGTTTTCTGACCTGCTCTGAAAAACTTCCCCCAGAGATCATTCAACAGTTCATGAGGTCTAGGTTCACCTCTCCTCACAGCAGACTTGTGCTCTTCCAACAAGCGACCAAAAACCTGCGAGCCCTCCTGCTAAAGCCATGACAAAAAGAAAAACACAAACTCCTACCTCATTACAATGACAACCTAAAGAATTGAAGAGAAGTGCACTAAGTGTAACACCTGCAAATATTCCTGTGACAGTGCGTGACTAATAAACTCAACAACAACAAAAGTGAATACAATAAATGAGACTAATTTTCTAAGAACTCAGGTGACTAGTGGTGATGCTTACTGAACGAGGACAAAACTGTTAAAAACATGAGCTGTGGAGAAACTGGCTCTTACAGTTAATGTCACAATGAAGTGCTAAATGTCAAAGTAAAACCATAAAGAAAGAAAAAAAAAATGGAAGCAGGACCTCGATGAAAACCACATTACTCGACAGCTGAGTAAACTGGTAGCAGTGACTGCAGCCCGACAAAAGTGAACAATTCAAGCACGCTCTAGTTTTCGTCGTCCTCGTCCTCGTCATCGTCATCGTCATCATCATCGTCGCTGATGAGGTATCCGCGAGCCCCGCTGTGGTGGGGTGGAGGCGAGGGAGGCGGGGAGGTCTTGGTGAAGAAGGGGAGACGGAAAGTGGGAGAGGGGGAGCGCTCCTCACGGGTGGGGCTGCTGTTGGGGCTCTGCCTTGGGCTGATGGCCTGCAGCATGCGGCCCTTCCCTTCCTTCAGCATGTGCTTCTGTGGAGGTGCAACAGAAACATAAAGACTTAACTTGTCAACTGAGGATACAATCAGTTTAATGCAAACAAGGAGGAGTTAAAAACACTACTTAAAAGAGTCAGAAGACAAAAAGTTCTGTGTCAACACACATCTATTTGGTTGGTGATCATCATTTTGGCTTTGTCATGATCAAATTTTGGTTCTGAGCACAAACGTATCCGATTGCTGAAACATCAGCTATTGATGAAATAGCTGTCTACCATTTTGGGAAAATAAAACTTAACAGGTTAAGACAAGAAGACCACAGCCCTTTGTTTTAACAAAACAGATATAACATGTTACTTAGTGAGCTTTTGAGGTAGTGGTACATTAATTTTCTTACCACAGACAGAGCCAGGCTAGAGGTTTCTCTGTTTCCAGTCTTTATGCTAAGCTAAACCAACCGTCTGCTGGCTATAGCTTTATATTCAACAGGCACATATGACAAGTGGTATCAAACGGCTCTTCTAAAATAAGCATATTTTCCAAAATGTGAAACTATTCTATTAAAAAATGTTAAAGGGTGACTAGTATTTTTCAACCTGGATCCCATTTCCCCATGTTTTATGTCTATGTGACTAATTGCAACACCATTTTATTTATTTTTTTATTGGTCCAGTTTTAAACGAGTAATTATCCTTGCAGGAAATTGCGCTATGTAAAAAGTGCATCTACTAAGTGTTTGTTTTTGCCACTGACAGGCTCAGATTGTCATTGTCAAGTGTCTGACAAAACTTTTTTATAAAAGAGCGAGATCCTTTTTATTTATCCAGAAACAGTCGCTATGTCGCTCTTGTCAAGGCCACCAGACTCCACTGATAAAAACAGTCATTTTACCAGGTTGGTATTTTACAGGGCGAAATTGCCGTAAGGATTACATTGCAGCTCTGTTTAACTAATGTCAACTGCAGCATGCTCGCTTAAAGCTGAAAAATACAAAAGTTACCCTTTAATAGATGCACACAATTCAATCAAACCAAATCTTTTCAAATGTTGTCTCACTGATATGAAATCTTATCAACAGTGGTGTAAGACCTGATGCAGATCTAAACAGCAGTTACAGTTGCATGCAAAGAACTTGCCTGATTAAACAGTGATTAAAGACAAAAATAATGTCCTCACCAGAGCACCCTCAGGGCCAAACATCTGCAGGAAGTTGCCAATGAACTCCCTGGATTTCTCCTCCCATTTCTGGATAAGGTCGATGCTCTTCTCCTCCACCTTCTGAACAAACTCTTTGCTCTTCTCCTCCACATCACGTACTTTCCTCTTCACCTTGTCCACGCGCTCCTGCAGGTGGTACTTCTTCTCCTGATTAAGAGTGGGGACAGCAAAGGTTACAACAAATAAGATGAGGTGCCTGCAACTGCCACACATTCACACACACCAACAACTGCCTTCACATTACAAGCTCTGTCACCGTCACACCAACGTCCCTCTCTTCAGTCAACACTCACACAGTCAAACCAAAGCTAAGTTTCATACGTTAATGAAGCTGACGTTGAGCTCCTTAGCCGTGTATCCTCTCTGCAGGTTGCGTCTGACGTAAACATCATAGTCACGGACTATGCGTGTGATGATATCAGAGGTGGAGATGCCCTCTGTCCGCTGGGTGGGAGCGAACATACCTGCGGAAGGCAGAGGGGGTCATGAGGACAAAAAGGTCAGTCGCCATGGTCTCAAAACATTTCCAAAAAATGTTCATAAAAATGTTCATATAATTTGACACTGAAGATTTATTAAAAATAGTTAAACAAATTTGTCATTACCCAAATAACCTATAACGTTATAGTGTGTCAAATCTAAAATACAGTACTACAGCATATGTGTACTGGATGGAAGCAGTGGTAATTACTGAACTATATCATGTATTTGCTTGCGTACCCCCACTACCCCTCTTTGTTAATGTTAATTTGGCACTCACCAGCATCCTTGATGTGTTTGTACACGTCATCACTGCCCGCTGAGGAGTATGGGATGTCATCATGGGCCACAAAGTCAATCTGGAGAGGTCATTACAACATGAATCAACACAGTAGATTCAGATCTACAAATTGTACAAAAACAAAAATACACAAAAAGAACAGCAGGGAAAAGATTACAGAGGATCAGGGATGATGGCTTGCCAACTCATTCTTTTAGATTTTATTTTATTTTCTTAATAGTTTTTGTCTTTTAACTCGAGTGTTTCTCTGCTCCATAAACTCACGTGATGTTTTGTAAGGAACTCTGGCGATAATGTCCAGGGAGCGTTTCGCACCACTTCATCCACATAGCGGCAATGTCTGATGGCATCGTAGCGCTCATCCTCATTCATCACTGTGAAGCCCTTGTATTTGTGCGTCAGGTCATCACTGCACACTTTGAATAATTAAAACAAAATACAGAAATTATTGTTTGAAAGCATTCTGTTCTTTTATTTGTGCATTTTATGTTTAAGTCGCTTTGGTGTGTTGTAAGTCGCTTTGGATAAAAGCGTCAGCTAAATGAATAAATGTAAATGAAAAGAATAAATGTAAGTATGAAAACACAGGCTACTCTGTGTACAGTATGGAGTCTAACACTGAAAATGCAAATGGGATAGATTATCATAGTATTGTTTCTCGCTCATCATAGTGTTTTAAATTGAGCACATCAGTGTCAGTTGTCTATCAATGTCTATTCATTCGATGGTGTGTGCGTCATCTGAAGACAAAATTTCATTTTGAGAAAGTAAAACATTGTTTTTGAATGCAGTCTTTGCTTTTGCAAGAGTTTTAAGAAAATGAGCCATGCTTTCAGAAAACATAAGCAAGCAATTGAGAAAAGCTGTAAGAAAGATCCATCACAGTCTGAAGAAACACAATGTGGAGGTGAAAGAAACTCATAAGATGTATAAAACAGACGTTAAGACCATCTAGCAACAGCTCACATTATCCCACAGTTAACTTTTTTTATCTTGTACTATTAACTTATTTTATCTAACGTCTCCCAGATATCTATATTCATCAGACTTGGCAGACGTCTGCTGTGAAAGCTTAAGCCTAGTTCACACTACACAATTTTTAGCCTGATTTCCCGCTCGGCGAGCTCAGCGAGCGGTGTGATGGGGGGTAAATCAGCGGTTGATCGCGGTCGCCAGTCCTTTTGTGTGAACTACTGAACGACGCATCAAAACGGTTCCCCGACATATTTCTGACACATCGCCGACATCTGCCAGATATCAATGAGAGCAGGCTGCTGGCAAAGCAGGCAGCTACTTTTTCACCACAAAACACTTTTTGCTCCCCTCAGCTCTCTGTAGCACAGACAATCCCTGCTACCTGAGTGTGCTAATCCATTCTATCACACAGATTTTTTGTCTTTATAACTGCTATCTTTATAAAAACAAACAGCTGTTTAATGTGTAGGTTTGCGGTTTTTCCCCTTTCACATTTCACGTGTGTTTTCTTAACAAAACGTGGTTTGAAGACCAGCGTCAGGTGACAGAGTCGGCATCAGCTCGTGTAGTGTGTGAACCCCCTGTCACCGATCAGTCACGTAGTGTGAACGCCACAACGACTTCAAGACTCCTGTCACAAGGCAGCAAGTTGTGTAGTTTGCGGCTGACATTGAAAATCGTGTAGTCTGCACAAGCCTTCATGTGGACACAGACACTCACAGACTCACACTTACCTCCGACGATGAGGTGTGTATTTGGGAAGAGGCATTTAGCCTGCATGAGTGCTCTGGCGTGACCTGAGTGGAAAACGTCAAAGATGCCGTCTGCATACACCCGCACTGGTCTGTCAGCTGTACGGAGAAAGACGAGACATTCAGAGATTAAAGATTAATTCTGGAATAAACCTAAAATTGTACTTTTGTACACTTAAGACTAAGAGGAACTTTACTGATATTGGGGTGGGGGAGAAAGGTGTATGAGAAACTTGAGCAGAAAAGGAAACATGAAGACAACTAAATCAATCAACTGAAAGACTCACGTGGTGTTCCCCTCTTGGCCTCCTCCATGCTGACTCTCACGTAGGGTTTACCGTCAGCTGGCTCCAGCTCATCTGCGAAAGGGGCAGGGTGCTTCAATCCCTAAAAAGACCCGTACAAATGGAAGGAGAAGATTTCAGCGTTCAAGAAAGGTTTTCTCTGGTTGGATAAAGTCAAATCATAAAAACTCTAATTTTGTAAAATTCTTTCCTGGAACAATCTGATGTGGAAATCAAGGGAATTGCTGTTGAAACGGCTGATGACATTATTTTAAGCACGCTGCTCCAGCTGACACAAAGTCTGTCACATGATGCACACAGCAAATAAAAAATAATTTCAGACCTTCGTAGAGAACATACATTAAGAAAAACAGCATATGTTTATGTTGTATACTGTGAATGTGCACATACAAGCACATATAAACAGTCAGAGAGGCTTCCTTGTGTACAGAGCCTAAATAAACTGCAGGATAGACACCATAGACACCCTGCTCAATGACAGCTAAAGCACACAGCTGACTCACCACAGTACATCTGGGGATTTTCACCAGCTTCTCTCCCTCCTCCGCCTCCCCATTGGAGCCCTCTCTTCTCCTCTTTCTGGACAGCAGCAGCCCACTGGAGCTTTGGGCCTCCATCTGTATCAAAGGCCAAGACAAACACTGTTAAAACCCAGTATACTTCACATACAACATACACTGCTTTGCAATCTTCAAGTATAATTAAAAAAACATGTACAAATATATATGAAGTACAGGCAAGACTGTAAATCCTGTATATCCTGAGTCAACTTTGACCCAGTAACCCTGTAAGAACACAGTACGTGGCTCAACAAACCACCAGGACGCATTGGATTAAAACAAAAAGCTTTCACGGGCACACATCTAAAAGTCAAGTGAAAATTGAGCAAACACCACCTGTTTCAACATTAAACATTTTGTTCCTAAACATACAGAAAATTAACCATGTACATACATCCTTCACTTCAGATTCCCACCCTACTGTCCAAAAGAGATCCAGCCCTGCTTCACCAGACTTCAGATGACTTTCTTGTGACTGCACCTTTTTATATACAGTCTATGGACTGCACACACTGTTTTTTTTAGTGCCACTTTAAACCAATATGAAACTCCAAGTATATCATTGATAAGAATCTATTAACAGTCCTGTGTATCCTGGTGGAATAGGGCTGAGGACTAGATCAATGATTATTTGATTAGTTACTATTGAGTGAATCGCCACCTATTTTGATAATCGATTAATCAGTTTAGTCAAAATTATCTGACTTCAACTTCTTAAATGTGAATATTTTCTGGTTTCTTTACGCCTCTATGATAATTACCTGACGGTTAACTGAATATCTTTGCATTGTGGACAAACCAGGACATTTGAAGCTGTCATCAAAACACTGATCAACATATTTCACCCTCTTATAGACCAAACAACTGATTGATTAATCGAGAAAGTAAGCGACAGATGAACCTAATCTGTAAATCACATTCAATTCTATTAATAGAGTTTGCAACACCTTTAAATATCCCATAACTTTAGAGGAACAACATAAACTACTGCTGATATCCTGTTACAAGGATTCCTTCCTGTGTTATGGGTTAAAGTTCTTCCCCATTCCACACATTCCATCACGCCACAGGTCATTAAAGGGAAGGTTCACTAGTTTGAAAGGTTTAGCCTTGTCACTTCTTTACCACCGTTGACTGGACATTTGCTTCTGCATCAGTTATGAAAGTGTGACTAAGTACATTGAGTGACAGACGTGGCAATACACGATCCTGGTGGTGACAGATACCTGATCCCACACTTGGCACTTGCAAAAGCAGCCCAGCCCAGCCC
>JAPMOB010214665.1:0-15454 GCA_029875015.1 Lepomis gibbosus
GACTATCATGCAAGGCCTGCTGTCAGAAAGATGTGTGCATTTGGAAGAGTTGCAAGTCGCATCCAGAGACTTGTTAGGAAAGATGAGTGTCAAAGCCCTGCCCTGCCGCCGCATTAGACACTTAATTAACCTCCTTATACGCTAAGCCAAAGGCTTGGGAGTGTGTACAGAGTGTATGTCTGTGTGTATTTTTACTGTGCACGTCCACTGATCGATCTGTTTGCAAATATTTATGAAGTAGCTACAGTGTGCAGGATTTCAGGTGCTCCTGTACCTTTATGTTTTATATGAAATAATTAAAAGTGGATTTGTCTGTAAAACACTACTGAATCCCTCTTATCCTTGCATGCCATCTTGTTCACCTGCAGTGCAATGAATGAATATGTGCTATATGTTTCCTCCTCTCTTTGTGCTCTTTCTTTTTCACCTCAGCACTATCCCTCTCCTTGTTCTCTCCATGTCTTTATTCCTCCCTTGTCCTGACCCTTCACCTCCAGTTTTCCCATCTTCCCTTCGCACCCCTTAGTCCTCCTTTATCCCCTCTCACAGTTTTACGAGCCTCTGCACTCATTTATCCTGCAAATTTCTCTCTCTTTCCCCTCTCTGCTCTCTCTGCCCTTGGCTGCCAGCAGTAAGCTGCTGGTGGTAATTATCAATCTGCAGTCCACAAAACACGCAAATGCACACATTCTCGAGCATGCTACATTCTTGACACATAAACACCAGGAAACATGCACACACTCACGAACCAGAACTCCCGGATACACACACATGCACACACACACACAGTCCTTCACGGCAACAAAGCCTCAACGTTACGCAGCTAGGCCCTGAGAGAAAAGAGGCAGCTATCACACGACTGCACAAACAGGAACACAATCCCCAATCCTTTATGTAGGAGCTTGTTTGTGGTACACAAATCAATGTACACAAACTAACATACCCCGGCGCACACAACTACAAGCAAACACAAATACACAAACAAAATAGGCACACAGGCGCAAAAACACATACACCAACACTGTGAACCAATGAATAAACAAAAAAGCACAGCCCCTGTATACAGGCACAGGCACATGAGAGTGACATACGTCATCTTCAAAGGAAGGTTTGAAAGAACACACCGCCACGCCGCCCCAGCCTCTCCCTGCTTCTTCTGCCCGCCCCCGACTACCAATATATGTTCAAAGGCCATCCATTAACCTTTCACTCACACAGGCCTCTCTGTGATCTACTGCTCTTAGCCAAGGACTTTGAAGAGCACAGCAACCCCCAGCACCCGGGAGGGAGAAAGGGAGGCAGCAAACGAGAGACAAGAGAAAGACAGAAACAGGCAAAAGGAGTGAAAGGGAAAAGGAGGGAATGACAATGACGAAGAGATGAGTGCTGTTAACAAAGTAAGGAAAGGAAAACAGAGTTGGGGATGGTGATACTTTAGGAAGGAGGCTGGATCGAAAGTAGGGTATGGCGATGGGCAGAAAAGGAAGGAGGTGAAAGATGAAGGGTGGAAAAAGGAGGAGAGAAGGAAAATGGCACTTCCATTTTAGATGGAATAGGAAGAGGGTCCAAGAATGAGAAGGAAGGATAGTAAAAAGAGGGGTGTTGGGGAAAGGACATCATGATGCAGACAGAGGGAGTAATAGCTGAGGTGCTAGGGGAGAGAAGGCAGAGAGATTGGATGAAAATGAGTGGTGAGTGTTAGGAGTGAGAGAAGTGAGAGAAGTGAGAAACACTGACTATTGCTAATAAGATAGGGAGGCAACAAAAGCTTGAAAACACACACAAGAGGCAAAGAGAGAGAAATGGGAAAAAAGGCTTTCCAGCAGTCCTTTATTGCAAAATCCAGATGATGCGCAGTATTATTCACAAGCCACTAGATTAGCAATTAGTGTCAGTGAAGCCTGTGGATTTCAGCTTTATGGCAGAGAAAAACATGGTTAAACATATTCAAAAGTAATTTTCAGACTAAATCAGAGAATTTACTTGTCTTTATCAACATATGCATATCCAGCTGGCTCTGATGGCCTTGGTCTATAAAACACAAAGGTATTAGAAAATTTAAATTGCAAGTTCTCTGTAAATTCTGGCATAAGTCATCTGTCTGTCTATGATTCTGCAACTGATACGGATGTCAAAGGAAACTGGGCCATATGTAGCAATACAGGGTTGTACTGTTGTATTTGGTGAAAAAATACTTTCCGGAAAACTTCCCAATTAATTTAACATATGATTAATTAGAAACCAAATAATTCAACACAACCTTAATAGCAGCAGATGCAGCAAGTAGGAGTGATGAGAAGAGAGGGAGCCTGCCGGGTTATAAAGTTTACCTCATTGACTTGTTTGAAGTACTTTTTCTAGTGTCAACTGATTCTGATCAGCTATTACCATGCACCAGTATGCTCAGTTATTCAGACCTGTCTGATAGCCACAGAAGTAAAGAGTTAAGAGTTTACAAAACACTCATTAAAGCAATGCAATATGCTGTTCAGAAAATTACACAACAACAAGAAGCCAAGTGCACATAGCAAGGTTAGTGGCACTGCCGCTTTATTGCCTCCTCTCGGAATATTATTGCTACAAGCCTGTCAGAGAATCAATTCTTATGAATTAGTGAGTAGGTTGCAGTTCTGAAATTATCGTTTTAATATTATAGTATTGCAGGACTGAAAGTCAACTCTTTCTGTGCAAAAATGTAATATTGGATGCGGTTTTCGGGTCAAGTCTGTTTTAAGATCTTCACTCAGAATTTTAAATCTAGGGTTGAGCAACACTTAGACCCCAAATAACTGTCAGTGACTTCATAAAAAACATCTGGCTTTCAAAGGCCTAGTGAATTCTTCATGTGGCCCTCCATGAAAAATTACTACTCACCCCTGCATTATAGGAAGCCAAAATACTGCATTGAGATCAGTCCCCATTCAGACATTCTGTCACCATCCAAGGACAGTCGAGAGACTAAAGCACTTTGTTGAGAAGATGCGTAAAAACAGCTAGTCCCCCATCCTTAAATAATAACTATTGTTCAGGGGGAGAAGGCAGAGGAGAAGAAAGCCGGGGAGAGGAAGGGAAGACAGATAAAAATGTCTGCATGTGCACTAAAGGACCAGGGGCCTTTCCATGCGACTGATCTGAGAGCAAAGGCAAAGGCAGGAGAGATGAGAACAGATTCCACCAGTCAGCTGACGCCGGCATCCTGATATGAGTTGTACTCACCCACACTCGCATAAATACTCTCTCTCTCACACACACACACACACACACACACACGTTTTTTCTCTATCCCTGTGGGGACATCTCAATGATATAATGCATTATGCATCCCTTTACCCTAATCTTAACCACCACAATTTCATGCCTAACCTTAACCTTTACCCTAAATATAAACTTAACCTAAATGTAACTGGAACACTAAATCCTCAAGAAAGAAAAAACGTTTCTACCAGTGGGGACCTCAATTTTTGTCCCCACAGTGACAGAAGTCTCCATCAGTTAGTGCATATCCACTGGGATATAAAAACATGAAACACACACACGTACATGTGGAAAAACTCGTGTAAGCACAAACCCCATGCACGTAAACATCACTATGCACTCATGGGCATACTGTACACAATAATGTACATACTAGGGCTGTCCCCGACTAAGGATATACATAGTCCAATTAGAATTGTCAAGTCTTGACTATAGTCAACTGATAGTCGAATCTAGTACTGTGTTTGTGTGCGGGGGGAGGTAACACACTGTAACTCCGCTTTAATCTTGACAAGCTGCAGAGCTGTAGTCTCTATTCACCGGTCTTCTGCAGAGTTTTGCATGCATGCCATGCGGCCAACAGCTGCATGCACGTCACGGTTCCTCACGGGTATTTCAAGTACTATTTAAAAATGATGTAATATTCTTTGTGTGGTTCATTAATGGTGATAAATGATCCAAACGTCCCACGAGGTGCAAACAACTCTGCACAACAACGGTGAAGTTAAGGCTCCGTCTCTACAGCAAGTTCCTCTTCTGCCACTATACACTCACACACTCACACACATAAACGCTACGCTACGTTTAGAGTTCCAACTGTGGATTTATTCACATACTTTAAAAGCATTTATTAAAAGCTTTTTTATTTTCCCTTTTTTATTTACAGCATTAAAGGTTGGCAGTATATTAACTTATTGGGAGAAAACTGGTAGTTCTATGTAAATTCAGATGTTGAGCACCCCATACTGCCAAAATGGCATGATGCTCATTTCACTCATTTTGACTATGAGATCATGTCAGTCCATGTCAAATTAATCAGTATAAGCGGATGCATATTGTAACAGGTTTTTTTTCTTTATTTCTCATGCAGATTACATCTAATTGCCATTTTTACATAAATTGGGATGGTGATGGCGCAGTGGATAAAACACATGGTTTTATTCATGGTTTTCTAGACTGAAAGAATATACAAGTAGCCTTATAATGGTCAGGCTGCCACTTCTGGTGCACATAAATACAAACACACACATGCTTGTGCTGTTCTAAATGAAAGCTCTGTGTCAGGGCTTCATCACGTACAGCGCAGCTGCCTGCAATGTCTGCCACATTAAGCAAGCCTAATGGGCTTTCAGTGCAACAACACTGCGTATGAAGGGTTGTACATTCTCGAGCATTCTGTGGAATCAGCGGGACATTCTGTTTGTCAGGGTACGCATGTCAGTTTGTCAGGGAGTCTGCCATGATAGGCTGGTGGAGCGGTTTTGGAGGAACATGACTTTATTTGCCTAAATTTGTATGAGTTCAAAAGATGAAAATATTGTTTTTGTTTCCCACACCCAGTGCATTTCAAAGAGAAATGGAGAGTTGCACAGTGATTTAACAAGATAAATATTCACTGTGTTAAATGAGAACGTGAGTGAGAATTGAGGGACAGAGCAGAGAAGAAGAATGTGTACAAAGCTCATGCTGGTTAGGAACATTTGCGTTAAAGAGCTGCTTCCAGAGGAGAATAAATGTGTGGGTGTTAGGGGTAAATATTAGAATGTGCAGCCAGGAGTAGAGAGAGGTTAAAGCATGGCAGATTAGTTGGGACACTGAGGAGGAGCAGGGGTACACATTAGACTGTGAAGCCATGTGTGATGATCCTGCAGGTTTCCAAATGAGCTCTTATTAGCCTGAGAGTGATTTCAGCAGCTCTCGTCATATCAAAACCCTACCCTCTTCCTTTAAATTGTATCTCCCTTGTTCTCCATTTTTTCCCCCTCCAACTCCTCTGGTCACACTACAGTACAAGAGAGAGACTACATTTCATCAAACATTTGGCTCCCAAAATTATGAGCACCAAAACGGTGTGGGTGTTCATGTGCATGTGTCTGTTTGCATGCCTGTGTGCCTGATTCAAATAGAAAAATAAAAATAACTGATTTTCTTATTTTCATCAAACCAAATGGTACGCCAGTGCCTTGGGGCCTAATACAGATAACAGTCAATTGATTATTAATGCATTATTAATACCCCAAGTGCCAGGTCACACAGATAGTTGGAGGCTTATTTTCACACAAATACACACACACCCACACACATAAACACAAAGCAACATAGCGCCAGAGGCCAAATGTTTCCAATGGAACAGAACGTACGCTGCACAAATCCAATGTTACAAAAGCAGCCAAATTAAGATGGAAATAAAACAGCACCTACTCAAATTAGAACTGCACCTGGCCAATCAGTGCTTACACAGAGGGGCTACTAAAACCAATGCTGACACAGGCGTACACGAGCACATTTTAATTTTACCCTCCCTTCCTCAGTTTCTTAGACTCCTCCTGCTTCATCACTAGCCCCTCCCCGTGGTGACTGTGTCTCTCCCTGATCCTCCTCCTCCTCGTCCTAGCTGTCCATCACCCAGTGGCTCGTTGGCACAGAGCTGACTGAGAGCATACAGCAGATGGTGTGCTGCTGTCTGTGTGGCAGGCCACTAGCAGGACACCCAACAGCCCCTCCTTTCCCTCATCGGCCCTCTACCTCCCCCTGCAATCCCTCCTTGTTCGCTGCTACACGTCTTCTAAAACACACACACACACACACCCTCCAGCATCACTTCGCCCCAACCAGGTCACCTGCTGCCAGGCTTGCACAGCTAGCACACACACAAAAACAAAATAAAATATCTTATGGTACATGGCACATTGAAGGAGGTCACACATATGGCACCATTACATGCACGGATTCCCCCTTATATTCTTGCCACGCTCCAACTAACTTCAAGATGACAAGAAATTTTATTGACATTCACCCATGCACTCTCCACCTCGCTCGCATGCACTCTCACTCTGTCTCCCAGGGAGACAGTTTGGTTAATCAAGTGCAGTGTTTCTAGTATGGTCAGCAAGTCAATATACTTACAACCTTCATTATGTAGCTGACGTATAAATATTACATTCTCATTTGCAGCGACCTAGTCGGACCAGTTACAGGGCACCATTACAAGGTGGCTCAGTGAAGCAATACAAAATTATAAATGGTGTAAATACCGTATATCAAATCTAAGCAGTGAACATGATGAGTATGAATACTGAATGCAGATAGACATGTGTTAAGTTATGTGAAATGTGATGTGGCGAAGGCTGTCAAAAGTATCTATGTCAAATAATTATAAATAAATAATTATACATATATAGTATCAAAGGTACTGGAACGACTAAAGAAAATCTGATTTTCAACCCAAGGCTGCACAGATAAAGTGAATTATTTATTCAGTGAATGTTTTCTGTACCAACCTGTGCCGTTGTGTTGAAGGAGGTATCAAGTATGTTTTTTTATCCTAGTATTGTATTGAAGTTTAAAATTCTGGAATCGTGACAACCTTTGTGACAATATAAAAAACACCACACAATGTTAATAGTTTTTACACACCTTGAGAAGATGGAGCAATGTTGCTGAAAGCCACGGCGCTAGTGAAGATGATCCAGACTGCTAGAGTCATGTTGGAGGCTGACCAGGGGCCAGGGCAAGGGGTGGGGCTAAAGCGTAGAGGCGGTCAGCAGGCACAGGTGAGTGGGGCGGCACTTCCTCAGCTTACACCCTCCCTGAGGGTGATCCTGGTGGCAAAGAGGGATAGAAGTAACAGAGAGTTAAGTGCCTCATAACTGTATGTCCATAAAGAGGAATTTTTCTACTGATCTGTTTTTCATTCTTTTTCCCCTCGGTGTGGCATTTGAATTAAACAGTGTTGACTAATTTATTCTGCATTTATCACTGGAATATGTGATAATAACTCTGCACAAAACTGAGTGGCTCACAACTGGTACAGCATGTTAAATGGTATCAGAGCAGGGAAGGAGAGGAGAGGAGAGGAGAGGAGAAAGGCTCCCCCTGTGGTGGTCAGGTAAAATGAACAGACTGGGAGATCTGAAGCCATTTTGTGCAGGATGGCATGGCAACATCTGTTGCCAGTACCAGCTTTTCACGCTACAGTGTTTGAACACTTGATTGAATCAAAAATGCTACATATGTTTTGGGGCTGTTAACAGAGCTATATTCAACATGTGAAAAAAAACATGTCTTCTGTGTGTGTGCGTGTGTTTGTGTCTGCGTATGGGCACACACACAAAGTGAGACAGTGAATAGTGGTGACTCAGTCAGCAGTGCCGTAGGGCTCACAAATCTCATTTGCCTAATGAAATAAATCACAATCTGGAACTTTAGCTCTGATTTTTTGACAGTAGAAACTGCTCTGCCCCTCCAGGGGCTGAAAGACAGAAAACAGTACAGACGGTATTGTTAGAGCTAATACTCCTCCTGCTGAGCTTGCTGATGAAACAGACAGATTGGACTGTGTCTCTCTGTATCTGTGTGTATGTGCGTGCACATTTTGGGGTTGGGGGGGTGGTGGGGGGTATTGAGAGGATTTCCTTTGATCTCTCTAACCCTGTACCCGCTTTACTTGATTGATCCTAGCAACTTATACTGTAGGAAGACACAATATAATATATTAAGCATGTACTCCCATACAGAGGTTCAGCTACGGTACTTGTGTTGACATTTCAGTGACTCAACTCATTTCAAGTCTGAGCCCTAGCAGTGCCACCTATCCTTCACAATTACCACTTCAGCCCAACTAACTATTTGGCAGCTTCAACTCTACAGATTTATGTTATTTTGGCAAGCTTAGAGCTTGTCAAACTTCCAATTTCCAGTGGCAGCAAATGGCATGCTTAACCACGAAAAATGTAAACAAAGGATGAACAAGACATCTAAGATATTTTTATTTCATATAATGTAATGTCATATAAATAAATGATAAAATGTGATAAAGATTAAAGGTGCTGGATTAAATGTGGGGCATGTGATCCTAATCAATAAAGGGTCTTTTTATCAAATTCAGCAAATATCTGTAAATTAGTGGCTCAGACCAAGCCACACCACACTATTCCAGCCATGACTTGGTAACGTTAAATCACTTGCCAATGTACATGCAGCTTACTTTTTAGTTTGCCAAAATAAACTGTTGTTGTGGTGTTAGCAATAGCAGCAGGTGAGTATCGCTGGTGTGATGGCTCTGGAAAACCGTCTCATCCTCTCTGCTTCGCAGGAGCAACTGTAGCAACAGTGTGCTAACCCTTAACTTAGATAACATTACTTACATTACTTGCAGTGTTGGTGTTCGCTCAATATCATGGTATTTATAATTTGTCAGGGTATTGGACCTCTCCAGAATCACCTAGCCAACCTTTAAGGACATATTTCAAAATATATGATGTTAATGTTAACCCAAAACATAAATCAGACACTTGGAATTACAAATTGTTATTTAATCTTTTCATCCTTGTGTGTTTGCTCAACGACATATACAGCAACATTGCAGGCATGGCCAGGTTCTCTTCTCTTGACTGCCAAGATGGCAGATCCTGAGTGACTGGGTGGCTTCACCCTCTCTCCATCATCACTGATTTGCCTTCCTCTCCATATCTCATGCCCCTCCTCTTCCTGACCTTCTCTGATATTTACCCTCCTCCCTAGTGGCTACACCCGGCCCACAGCCACCGACCTGTCTGGGTGTAGCTATGTGGATTAGTATGTTGGATGTCGTAAAGTACGAGATGGAGTGAGAGAGAAGGGGAGGGCAAACAGTGAAGAGGGAGAGAGAACGAAAGCAGAACACAGAGTACAAAGCACATCCGCAGCAGCTGTTTTTTTCACACCAGTGTTTCTTTCTATCATATGCACAACACACAAACACACACTCACAACCTCTGCACTAGTGCAGCCTGTGCCTTAATTTGAGTCTGTTTGCGACCTCCCTCTATGACCAGCAGCTGAGAGAAAAGGACACGCTCAGAGGGAGGGCAGGACAGACAAAGAAAGAGTAGAAAAGCAGTAAACAAATAGCAATAGACATGTGATGTGGTACTGTAGAAGCCTTGGCTGCTCAACTCTCTCACGGCCTTTCCTCTCCCACCCTCCCATTCTTCTATGTTATTATTAATGGTCAAAAAGTGATCCCCTCCTGTGCAGTGACAGGCCTGTGTTTTTTTCTCCAACTTTTGTGGTTTTAATAAGAGAAATTTGTCTTTCCTCTTGTTTCTTTTGACTGTGCATCAGTACTTTTCAACAATAGCACTCCTGTGGTCTCAGAAGAAGAGGAAGGCCAGAGAACAAGAGCAAGGAGGGAGGGCAGCTTGGGGATTGAGGGAGGGAGGGAGGGAGAGAAAAGTGTAGTGTGGATAAATTGATTTTATTTTGGGACAAGAAAGAATGCTAGCATTAAACAACACTCCATTTCAATGTGGTAGAAAAGGACAACAATGGGACCAGAGGAAAAGATGGAGGGAAGGCCAAAATGAAGGAAAAGAAGAAAAAAAAGGAATGAGGGAGTGATAGACCAAAAAAGAAGAGAGGAAGCATCATGCAGCCTGAGTAACTAATAAACAAGGAACAGAAGGAGCAAAGGAAGTAAGAAGCAAATGAAGTCGGGATAAGGATAACTTTCTCTACAACAATATATAAGAGAGTGACAGGGGAAACTGCTGAAAATAGCCAAGTGAGAACAGAAAGGAATAGTAAGAAAGCAGGAAGTAATGGCAAAGGAGAACATATTTCTTCTGCCTGTGTCTATGAGTCAGTCTGCCTCTGGTTGGAGGAAGGTTAGGAGCCTGGAGGGTGTGAGATGGGTGTCTTCACCCTCTATTCTCCCCCTACTTGGAAGATGTTACGTGCCCAAGGCCAGAGGCTGAACTTTTGCACTGATCACATCCACTATTATTATCATCACTGTTTCTCTTCTAATAGAGTGGAACATCATATCCCTATGAGAGCAGAGTGCACAAAATGGGGGAATGGACAGCAATTTCACAGCACTGGTAGAAAGGTGAGGAGGGTGAGCAGGAGAGAAAGTGGGAGGCTGAGCAAATGACAGTCAGTTGTATCAACTCAAAGACAGACATGCGATTGTCTAAACGAAGCAGTGGCAGAGTTACACTTAAGTACACACCTCTTGTTTGGAATGCTACCCTCCGTTTCTTCTGCTATTATTTTACAGGTGGCCTTGATCCAAAGCAAATAACCTAATTATCCACTTCAATTGGATCATTACGATAATCACCATGATCATTAAGATCTGTTTGCTTTTGCTCATCAAGAAAAGGGTGTCACAAGCCCTTTTTGTACGGGGTGTGGGGGGTGTACTGTTAAAGGCGGTGAGTCTCTGTCACGAGAACCATTCATGTTTACCCCATCGTGCAAATAATGTCTGTACAGAAGAAAGAGACATTTAGGAACATTACCCGACCAGAATTAAAAGGAGGGAGAACAAAGAGTTTGGGTAGACAGTTTCTGCTGCATAATTAGAAAAGCTGGTGCTCTTAGAGCTGCAACAGCTTCAGGCTTTCTATCTTTTCTATTTTCCCCCACTGAGGGAAATCTGATATCAAGGTGGTAGAGACAAATATGATAAGTGTGAGTCGACTCAGTGTGTCTGTGCATGTGTGTGTTTGACTGGGCAGCCTGTGGTCAGAAGGCCATAAATCCACACCACTGATTGGACTAACACTGCAGCTTCAAGCTTTAAGTACATTTTCTCCTTGCTTTGCACACATAAAGTGCTCTGATAACTGTTAACATCTTAATTAGCATTTTAGTATATTTGAAGATGAGGTACGTTGAGCAGGGAGTGGGGAAACACAAACACAATTTTATTCCGTTAGGAAAACACTCGTGATTGATTTAAAGATTTGACAGTCATAACTTCTGATGGTCTGTTGCTTTACGCATGTCTTTGCATCTTAAGATGAAGAACCAGCATTTCCCATGCTATTAGGATTGATGTTTATGCCTCAGATGCTTCAACAACAAATAGTTGGTTCAGTAGCAAAGCTCCCGCTATGAAGGAAATGATTGCCTCCTAGCAACCGACACAGTCGAGCTTGCAAAACTGAATGGCAATCACATCTCACTTACAAATCAGAAAATGATGCAAACTACTGCATTAAATATTTGTAATCAAGTAAAAAATCAGTTCAAATAAATTTCCAACATCCACTCATATTGGAATAAATTGAAAACAACATATTTTTTAACTCAGTGCTGGTGGGATTTGGTTTCAGTCAGGTCTGAGACTGGAACTTTATTTCAGAGGAAAGTATCACTAGACTCAGTGAAGGCTAGCCATGTAGTATTAGAGTTTGATGAGACTGCAGAGAACGGCAAAAACGTATGCTTCGCCTGGGGGCCTCTAAGTAATTCTCCATCTGACTCATCGGTGCTGAAGCTTTGTCACATCCAATACTCTTTTGTACTCTCTTGAGTTAGGCAAGAGGGAGTAATACAAGGAAGTGTAACAATAAATGAGGATGAGATGGAATTCATTAATTACTTCTTCACCTCCATAAAACTAATCACTCGTCAAAGTGAATATAATTATCCTACTTTTCCTTTCGAAATGTAACAGACATACCATGAAATATCATTACCATCACCATCTGCGATCGAGCTTTGCTGAGTGGGAGGCTGTGTTTTTACTGTCAAACCTGCCTTCCAGGATGCTGAGGTATGACAGATGAATTTTATTCAATTATTATTCAAATTAACCAAAATGATAATTTGGACACACCTCCACTTGCACTGCGCATGTCAAAGGCCCTTATTAATGGAACACGTGAAATCAGATCATTCTGATTATGAGAAAGAGTTTGATTCAATCCCTGAGCTTAAAGTGACATCAAGGGCAAAGGCTGGCACAATCGAACACCATTGTCTATCAAATTCAAAAACAACGGGAAATATGGCCTTTCAGTAATAGAAGTCCAAAGCTCCAAACTTAAAACCCACTTCTGTACTAAACAGCATCCAAAACAAGAGCGACTCAATGTCACTGCAAAAAAACAAGAAAAAGATACCAGCTTGTATAAACCTCCGCCCTCCCACCCCTTTCATTGTTATCTTCCAGTTGGGCCGATCGCTAATCTCCCTAATCCTTTTTGGTGAGGCTATCGCTAGCAAAGACAACATAATAGCATTAGATATTATTCCTTCACAACAACCTAATTCTATTACATTTGCATTGATGCTCCACAGCCCACACAGTATCAGTCATAGTGAGAACTGATAGCCTACTGTTAACACTAGAGCCTTCATACAGGATGGATTATGTTGTTAAGATAGCAGCGGCTACACAAGCACATTCAGGTCAGATCATCCCAACACTTCTCCATTTACTGGGGTAGGTCAGTTAAGGCCGGGGCTCTGGTGTGGTAGTATCTTGCTGGCTGCAGCAGCAGGGCTGTTTATATAATGACACCATTGTGCCGGCTGTGTGCAGTTGGAACATCAGAGCTCTTGTAATGGCCTGTATATTAGGGCCAATGTGTTTGATTACTGACTCAGGGAGAGCGGAGATAGGCTGTGTAGTCAACAGGGAATAAGGCTCCCTCCAAAACAGCAACCCAGGGAAAAAAAGACCTATTTGAAGAAACAGAAGGAAAGAAGGAAGAGACAAAAAAGGGAGAGACTTTAATGGAAGTGTGCTTTAAGGGAATGCAAATGAGACAAGGGAATCTGCAGAGCTGCAGAACACAGCGGAGGGATATCAAACAGGGCTAGTATGGCTGTCAAAGAGGTATAGGCAAAGGGAAGGGGAGTGGGGGGTGGGGAGCCCCTCTCACTTTATTCAATAGACACTCCAGTAGCACTTTTTCCTGCTTCTGCATCTGCCCTCGGCTGCAGCACTCCACACACCCCAACCCACACATCTCCTCATCTCTAGAGTCTACAATTTAAGTATTATATGTTTCCGAAACAGAAGTAGTTCTAAAATAAATAAAAAAAGCACCACTGCCTATAAAGTAGCCAGTAAGAGCCCAATATTTCTGAGTTACAGTTGTACATGCTAATCAGAGTGCCTCACGTATCTGAAGGGGGTTGACTGCGTGCTGCATCTGTGAATGAGAGATAGTCTGCCCTTAGCCAGCAAGCCAGCCAGTTAGCGAGCCAGCCAGTCTGTTCTTCAGCACTGACACCACGCAGCAGAGAGAGAGCATGCTCTCTGGCCTGGTCTTCAGTGTCTCCAGTGTGGCCTGTGATTTATTGTGGCGGTAGAAAGCTTGTCACTGTTCATTATTACTGATGCAACAGGAGGCAATGCCACCACCCATCAATGCTTGCCCTGTGATGCCCACCACAGCTGCCAGAGGAAGTGACCTCAGCACCCACCTGTCTTCTCACACAAACACTGGCTGCTGCCCCACTCTAATGGGCTCTAATATATTACAGGGATAGGAACCTCTGATCCAATTTGGCAGCCACTTCTTAACCAACCACTAACCAGTGGAAAAATGATACATGAATTCAGTCTGAAAATTGCAAATATGAGATGATAAAGGTGAGAGGCCTAATTTTTGTAACCTAAATACATAGAAATGTATTAAAAAAAACTAGAAGAGGCAAAGATTTGAGCGGCATAGTTTGTTCCATTATGCTAACTGAACTGTCTGCATTGAAACTTCATCTTGTTTCTGGCTTTTGACTTTTTCTCTCACGCTTTCTACTCCACTTCTTTGCCCTTGCTTAACATTCTCACAGTCAAATTAGATATACTCTGTATCAGTCAACCTGCGCTGTCAACTTTGTCAGCATGAGTTGCATTGCAAATCAATAGGAGGAAATGAATAATTCACTGTGACCATTAAGTCTACCCAACAAGAGTGATAACTGCCGGCTCTGACATTAATCTTATGAGCCACCAACAATGGATTATGATATAACATGATAATGTTATGAAATTGTACTCTCTGGTGAATCTTGCTCCCTCCCGCCGTTTGCATTGAGCTGTTCCCAGATGTCACTTGGCTGTGACTGGCAGGCTGCCACCCCGAGTGCTTGTGCACCACCAGGCTCAGCTAGATCCATCTTCATTAAGGACAGAAGCGCTGTGAGTTGTGTGTGTTATTATCAGTGTCTATTAATCTGAAAGCTCCAGCAGGGCAACCCCTGCCTCACTGTTGCGCTACAATACACCATAGCCAAGCATACACTTGTACAAACGCACTACAGATGCACACCTCACAGACGTACACCGGCAAAGTTTGTGTGCATCTTCACACACAGGCAGACACACACACACACACAACCCGTTAACACTCCTGCCTGCAGCTCTTTGTAATAATGAGCACAGCAACAGACTTAAACAATTTGCAGATAATGCATGCTCACTCCTAATTGGGGACGATAGACAATAATTACGTGTGAAAAAACTCAATCGTAATTGTTTAGCAACCGTTGGGATTTACTCAAGGAAAACTTTAGACACGCTGTCAAAGTATTGGTGTTTGTGTATAGTAAGACGCACATGATCATGGCTAGAACCATTCACACACATGTTCACATAGACACACTCACACATGTACACACGCAGAAGAGCCCACCGGGGCGCCACATGTGATGTTGACCCAGTTTAGATCTGTGGCATAAAGTAGAGCAGGGATTCAGAACAAAAAGAGACAGTGACATTTAAAAATAGGTTGACATTCTTTTCATCTCATTGCTGAGACCCATACAATGGAAGTATCCATCTTTTGTGTCAGTGGCACCATCAACTAATTATTCCATCACATCTTCAACTTGACACTTTAGAGATCCACTCTCTACACAGGTGTAGGTTTGGTTTTAGTGAAGCTAGTTGGAGTCAGAAGGGTCCAACAGTCCAAATGCCAAACTAAGACATTTACATTTTACATTTGAACAGTTTGAAAAAAAAAGATCAGTGCTGATAATAACTATTAGCAGCTAGCTTAAGTGTATGAAGTGATGTGGCCATGAGGTGAGCATCTGAGTGTAATGTTATATTGTGACCCTAATTGTTTCCTCTTCTTTACTTCATATTGGATTATAACATTGAATGCATTTGTGAAGCCAACATTGTCAATGTGTCGTTCGAGTTCCAAGTCTTGGTAGTCAAATGATAAAGAGCAGCCTTTTTACTGTT